>CAUYPK010154197.1:0-45170 GCA_963574355.1 Loris lydekkerianus | reverse complement strand
TCTATTCAAGTCTCTTGCCCACATAGAAATGGGGTTATTTATTCTTTTCTTATTGATTAGTTTGAGTTCTCTGTAGATTCTAGTTATCAGACCTTTATCAGAAGCATACCCTGAAAAAATCTTCTCCCATTCTGAGGGCTGTTTGCTTGCTTTACTTACTGTGCTCTTGGCTGTGCAAAAGCTTTTTTAGTTTGATCAGATCCCAGCGATGTATTTTTGGTGTTGCTTCAATTGCCCTGGGGGGGGGGGTCCTCTTCATAAAATATTCTCGGGCGGCGCCTATAGCTCAGTGGGTAGGGCACTGGCCCCATATACAGAGGGTGGCGGGTTCAAACTCAGCCCTGGCCAAACTGCAACAAAAAAATAGCCAGGCGTTGTGGCGGAGGCCTATAGTCCCAGCTTCTCCCGAGGCTGAGGCCAGAGAATCGCCTAAGCTCCAGGAGTTGGAGCTTGCTGTGAGCTGTGATGCCACGCCACTCTACCAAAGGCGATAAAGTGTCTACAAAAAAACAAAACAAAACAACAACAACAAAAAATATTCTCCCAGGCCAATTTCTTCAAGTATTTTTCCAGCACCCTCTTCTGGTATTTTTATAGTTTTGTGTCTTAAGTTTAAATCTTTTATCCAGTGAAAATCAATTTTTGTTAATGGTGAAAGGTGGGGGTCCAGTTTTAGTCTTCAGCAGATCGCCAGCCAGTTCACCCAGCACCATTAGTTAAATTGGGAGTCTTTCCCCCACTGAATACTTTTTTTCCCCACTGAATATTTTTGATAGTCTTGTCAAAGATCAAATGATGATAATTAGCTGTGTTCATCTCTTGGTTCTCTAATCTGTTCCATAAATATACCACTCTGTTTTTATGCCAGTACCATGCTATTTTGATCACTATAGATTTATAGTATAGCCTGAAGTCTGGTAATGTGATACCTCCTGATCTGTTCTTATTTCTGAGTAATGTATTTGCTATTCAAGTTTTTTTCTGATTCCATATAAAACGAAGTACTATTTTTTCAAGTTCTTTAAAGAATGACAATGGTGCTTTAATAGGGATCGCATTAAATCTGTAGATTGCTTTGGGTAGTATGGACATTTTAACATGCTACAGGCGCTGAGCCTGTTTGTTTGTTTGTGTTTCTGTTTTTTTGAGACAGAGTCACCATCTGTAGAGTGTCTTGCTGTCATAGCTCACAGCAACCTCAAACTCTTGGGCTCAAGTGATCCTCTTGCCTCAGCCTCCCAAGTAGCTGGGACTACAGGCACCCGCCACAATGGCCAGCTACTTTTAGAGATGGGGGTCTCCCTCTTGCTCAGGCGGGGCTATCCACCCACCTCGGCCTCCCAGAGTGCTTGGATTATAGGCATGAACCATGCCAATTGGGCTTTTTTTTGAGATGTCTAAGCTCAAAGCAACTTTGAACTCTTGGCTTCAAGCCATCCTCTTGCCTCAGCCTCCCAGATAGCTGGGACTACAGGTGCTGCCACAACACCCAGCTATTGTTTTTTAACAGATGGGGTCTCCCTCTAGGCTGAGGCCCCTCTTGAACCTGTGAGCTCAGGCAATCCACCCACCTAAGCCCTAATTAAAAGATTTTTAAAGTAAAAATCTCATTCTTTGACAGAAAAAAGACTTAGTTTCCAAAATAACACCCAATATAGACAGTTGAAGTATTACACAAAATGATACACAAAAATTTTTGTTATTCCTAGTAACATCATACGAAAATCTTATTCAAAAGGAGAAAACTCGGTTTGGTGCCTGCAGCACAGTATATGGCGCTGGCCACGTACACCGAGGCTCTTGGGTTAAAACCTGGCCCAGGCCAGAGAAACAACCACCACCACCACAACAAAAAAAAATAGGGCGTTGTGCCAGGTGCTTGTAGTCCCAGCTGCTTTGGAGGCTGAGGCAAGAGAATTGCTTAAACCCAAGGGTTTGAGGTTGCTGTGAGCTGTGACGCCCCAGCACTCTAACCAGGGTGACAGAGTGAGACTCTGTCAAAAAAATAAATAAATAAAAGGGAGAAAACTAAATTATTTTGTTGCATTAGTGTATGAATGATAAGGTCAATTTTAATAAAATCTTTTTTTTCTTGTTTTTAGAGACAAAGTCCGATGCAGGCGGCCGGCGCCCTAACCACTGAGCTAAGGGCGCGCCGAGCCAGAGGCTTCTCATTTCCGATGGTCTTTAATTCAGGCTTCTTTATGCTAAATCGTCACATTTTGGGATGATACTTCCTTAGGTCCTTCGCGGGAGTCCGCAGAACGGGCTTGGGGCCGGGCGGCCGGGCGAGGGGGACGCGGAGAGGGGCCGCCCTCGGGGTGGGGGGTGGGCGTCGGGGCCCGGGGTCTGCGGCCCGAGGGCAGCGCCGCGGAGGTCGGCAACCCCGCGGGCTCCGAGAGGGGCGACGCCCGGGGCAGGTGTCCGGCGGGACCGCGGCGCTCAGGTTTGGGGGGACGAGCGGTCTCCCCGCTGCTCCGCCCCCCCAGCCGGTGCCCGCTGGAGTCCCCGAGTCCCCAGCCTGCTGCCGAGCGCGCTCCCCTAGCGGGGTCCCGCACCCACTAGCCGGGGCGGGGGGAGGAGAGGGCCGAGCCCGGGTGCCTCGGGCCCCGCCCCGGGTCTCAGCCCGCGCCGGGGAGACGCGGAGCCATGGCCGAGCCGCTGCGGACGCAGGGCGGTGAGTGCGGTCCCCGGGGCCCGAGCGGAGCTGCGGCGGCCGGGAAGGTGGGTGACGAGACCCCGGAGCCGGGTGCGGAGCGGCCTCCAGGCGGGTCTGGCGCTCCGGAGATCCTGCGCCCTCGGACGCGGCGGGCAGGGTCCGGTTGGAGCCGGCGACCCCGGATGCTATGGCTGCTCCCCCCGGGCTGATCTGGCCCCTGAGAAGGCCCTGTCCCCAGGGCAGGGCGCCCAGGGGCCCGCGTGGCCTGGAGGAGCCTCTGGCAAGTGACGTCGCAGTTCCAAGGCCCGGCGTGGCCGGAGCGCAGAGGAGGAGAGCGCGCCGGCGGGTGGGGGACGCCGGGCGCGGGGGAGGGAGACTGGGCTGGGCTGCCCCCGCCGGCCAGTGCGCCCTCCATTAGAGCCCTGTTTGCCCACACGCGTTTGTGGAGGGAAATATTTAGTTGGGACCAGAAGGACGATAAATCAGACCTGGGTTGGGGGAGAAGGGCCTCAGACAGGCGGCCGGGGGTGGAGGGGAGGACAAGGAAATTCCCGGTGGTGTTGGAGTCGGGTCCTGCCCTCGGCGAGGCTCCCAGTGGTCGGTGTTTGCTGGAGCCAGGCCCGTGTTCAGTGTCCTGTGGCGCTGGGGACAACCCGGGGGTGAGTACCGTGCTCGTTGACCCGTGAGGAAGCAGGAGCCCGGGCGCCAGGTGCGTCCCTGCGCAAAAGCGGGAAGGGCTGAGCGCGGCTCCGACGCGGGTCTGCCCGACCTTGCTCCTCGCGGCGGCGCTTCCCGGCTTTTCCCTGTTCCCCCTTTTGTGGCCTTTCTTTCCCCTCCCCCAGTGTATTTTAGTAGCTTTTATGCAATGAACTGCACATAAAGTGTACTGTTAGACAAGTATGGGCACGTGTACACGCCGTGGAACACTCGCCCAGTTGCACTAATGAACACATCCTTTACCCCCAGAGCGCCGTTGCCGGTGGTTACACCTCCTAGTTGGCCTCTAGTTAGGAACGAGATTGTTCCACCTGCTCCAGAACCCTCAGAGGACCGGGGATGCTGATGTTGGTTTATACCCCTGAGGCTGCAGGGTAGGTCTGGTCCATGATTGGACCAAGACGAATGTCTGGAAGACTAAGTTGAGGTGTTTTGAAAAAAAAAAAAAAAAAAGGCCACAAACTAGTGGCCATCTCCAGTGACCCCCTGTGAATTTATGTGCTGATTCAGCCATGCAACAAATACTTGTAAAACGCTGGTACACAGCACCAGGCCTGGTGCTGGCAAGGAAACCTGTCACAGTCACCCTAGGAGCAGGTGGCTTCAGACACATGAATAGCAGAGCCTGGTGTGTGAAATCTGGGGGACAAGCATGCCAGGGCAATGGGCCCCAAAGACCCTGTCCCAGAGTCCTGTGGGGAGGGCAGAGGGCAGAGTGATGGGTCAGAGGGGCAGCTGAGGACATGGAGAGTACAGAGATGACAGAGAGGAGGCAGTTGGGGGTGGTGAGCTGGCTGCTGTGTTACCAAGTCATAGTTACAGGATACTTAGTCCTTCACACCAGTCCCAGCATGCTGAGGACTGGCAAACCACGTGGGGCTCTGGACAGCACAGCTGGTCTGGCTCAGCTGTGGGTCTCTGGTGATGCGAGGAGTTGCAAAAAGCCTGCTCTCCCTGAGCACACTCTCACCCAGCCCTTCTGCTCTCACTGAGTCCTGAGCTCCCAGAGCCCTGCCCTTTCCAAGCCTGAACACCAGCCCTGCTCTTCCCTGTCCCTCCTCCCCCCAGCCCATTCTCACTGAGTCTTGCTCTCACACACACACTGAGCCCTGCTCTCTCACACACACTGAGCCCTGCTCTCACCTGGCCCCTTGCTCACTCTGAGCCCTGCTCTTGCCCTCCCCCCACACTGAGCCCTGCTCTCGCCCTCCCCCCACACTGAGCCCTGCTCTCGCCCTCCCCCCAGCTGGTTTTAGTCTTTTTAGTAGAGTCCATGCCTGGCTCTTGCTTAGGCTGGTCTAGAACTCCTGCAGCAGTCCATCTGTTTCAGCCTCCCAGAGTGCTGGGAGAACAGATGTGAGCCACCATGCCCAGACTGGTTGGATTTTGTCTGCCAGTTAGCAATTTGTTTTCTATGTCTCATGTCTTTTTGTTCTTATGCTCATTGTATACTGCCTTCTTTTCTATTATATAGATATTTCCTAGTGCATCATTTTAATTCCTTTGTTCCATGTATATATATATATATTTTTTTTTTTTTTGGACAGAGAGTCTCACTATGTTGCCCTTGGTAGAGTCCCATGGCATCACAGCTCAACAACCTTAAACCTTGGGCTTAAGTGATTCTCTTGCCTCAGCCTCCCAAGTAGCTGGGACTACAGGTGCCCACTACAACTTCGGCTATTTTTTTGTTGCAGTTGTCATTGTTGTTTAGCTGGCTGAGGCCAAGTTCAAACCCGCCAGCCTCCGCGTTATGTGGCTGGTGCCGTAACCACTGTGCTATAGGTGCCAAGCCGAGTGAGTTGATTTTATACAATCAATGGTTTTTCTTTTTGAAACACAGTCCCACTCTGTTACCTAGGGTAAATGCATCGCCATCAACACAGCTCCCTTGAACTTGTGAGCTTAAGTGATCCCCACCAACCCCCACCCCCTTAGCCTCCCAGAGTGCTACAGTTACAGGTGTGAGCCATTAAGCCTGGCTCTGAAAGAAAATATTTGTAATACATATATCTGACAAAGGACTTGTATCCAGAAAACGTAAACAAATCCTACAGCTCAATACAAAAAAGAGAAGTAGCTCAATTAAAAATGAGTGAAAGATTTAACAAATACTTGCTACAAAAGAAATGCCCAGTAAACATGTGAAAAGATAGTTGCCTCATTAGTCACTGGCCACAGTGAGACATCGTCACACACCCCCTGCAACAGCTACAATGAAAAAGACCGTCAAGTGTTGGTAAGAGCACAGTGAAGCTGGAGTTCCTATGCGTTGTGGAAAATTCTGCAACCACTTTAGAAAACAATTCAGCAGTTTCTTTCATACTTAAACACGCCCTTAGCATATGACTTTCCCTTTTCGCTCCTAAGCATTTACTCAAGGGAAATGAAAACATATAGCAAAGAAATACCTGCGCATGAGTTCTGCAAGATTGTCTGTAGTAGCCCCAGACAGGGGAAAACTCAAAATGTGTGTCAATAGGGGACAGGATAAACAAAAACATGGCCTATTAACTGTGGCACCGTACTCAGCAACAAAATGAATGAACACGTGTTACGTGTGAGAACAAGATGAATCTGTGTTCGTCTATGGACACACATGTTATGTGACTTCAGCCAGCCTTAAGAATCACCTGTTCTGGGTGGCACCTGTGGCTCAAAGGGATAGGGCGCCAGTCCCATATGCTGGACGTGGTGGGTTCAAACCCAGCCTCGGCCAAAAAACATAAAAAAATTAATTAATTAATTAATTAATTAAAAAAAAATCACCTGTTCTGTGATTCCATTTATATGAAATGCCAGAGCGGGAACTTACTGGGATGATGTGTTGTGTATCTTCTTTGGGGGAGTGGTTTTATGTGTGCACCTGTTGTTCAAAGCTCATCAAACTATATACCTAAAGTGGGTGCATTTTATTGGATATACTGCAATTATACTGCAATTGAAGTTGATTTTAAAAGTTTTAGGCCAGCATTGCTGATAGTACTGGGAAATAGCCTTAGTGCAAGCTGGACCACACATCTGCCATCCCTGGATGAGAGGAACTGGTGCCTGAAACAGATAAGGTTTCCCAGCCTGACTAACCTATAGAGCTGACCAGAAATGAGGCATCAGTGAAGGCACACTTCTGAGGAAGCCCTGCTGTGGTGAGCCACATCTTCCCTGGGACAAACCCCTTGGGGCGCCAGCCTCCACTCAGTGGGCTCACTGCTGTCCTCAGCCCCTCCTCCAGCCAGAGCTAAGGGGATAACCCTCAGGCCTCTGTTCACCCACAAAGTCTATTTTAACACCCATGCTGGACTTTCAATGAAAATTAAAACATAGAATTTTGAAAAAAAAAAAAAAAGTTTTAGGGCTGGGCCCAAGGCTCATGGAGGTAATCACATCACTTTGGGAGGCTGAGGTGGGTAGATTGCTTGAGCTCAGGATTTGAGACCAGCCTGAGCAAGATCCAGACCCAGCAAGATCTGTTTGTACTAAAAAGAGAAAAACTAGCTGGTCCTTGTAGCAGGCACCTGTAGTCCCAGCTGGGGAGTCTGAGGCAGGAGGATCACTTGAGCCCGAGAGTTTTTTTTTTTTTTTTTTTTTGAGTCCTGTGGCGTCACAGCTCACAGCAACCTCAAACTCTTGGGCTTAAACTATTCTCTTGCCTCAACCTTCCAAGTACCTGGGACTACAGGAGCCCACCACAACGCCTAGCTATTTTTAGAGAGGACTGTTTCCTTCTGTCTCAGTCTGGTCTCGAACCTGTGAGCTCAGGCAATCCACCTGTCTTGGCCTCCCAAGTGCTGGGATTATAGGTATGAGCCACTGCACCCAGCTGAGCCCAATAGTTTGAGGTTGTTGTGAGTTATGACACCAGAGGACTGACTCTAGTCTGGGCAAAAGAGTGAAATTGTCTTAAAAAAAAAAAAAAGAAGAAGAACCAGGTGTGGTGGCTCACACCTGTAATCCTAGCACTCTGGAAGGCTGAGGCAGGTAGATGGCCTGAGCTCAGGAGTTCCAGACCAGCCTGAGCAGTAGCGAGACCATCTCTAAAAAATAGCCAAACATTGTGTAGGGCACCTGTAGCCCCAGCTACTAGGGAGACTGAGGCAAGAGAATTGCTTGAGCCCAAGAGTTTGAGGTTGCTGTGAGCTGGGATGCCATTGCACTCTAACAAGTCTCATCAAAGTGACACCGTGTCTCAAAATAAATAAATAAATAAATAAATATAAATAAATAAATAAAAGACCTTCTGTGGTTTCCATGTGCATGAGGTACTTGGGAGAATTGGTGGCGGGAGCTGCTCTCGTCACTCAGCCTGACCATGAGGCTGCTCAGCCTTCCATGGGTGGGCGTCAGCAGTGATGTGATGGAGTTTGTTCCAGCGCCATTCATTTTGGCCTCCATGGGAAGGGGGTACTCAGTGGGAAGGGCTCACTGGGAGGCTGGGTGACTCTGAGAGTCGAGGAAGCGACTGTGGGGCTGGCCGGGGAGGAACAGACCATTCCCCCTTCCCGGAGAGGGGTTCGTTCGGAGAGTCTGGGGTTGTGCCCTGGTATCCCCTGTGGGGGTTGGGCAGGCCTGACAGATGGAGGTTGGTCACATGACAACACTCAGCCAAAGCACCGAAGTGGGGTGGGTAAGAGGGGGTCAGGGTGGTCTGATTTTCCACTGCTATTTTCCAGGACAACCAAACTGCCAGTACCTCCGTCCCTTGATTTTTCTCCTAGTGACACTCGTCTTGGTCCTTGCTGGGTAAGAGTCATCTTGGTCCTTGCTGGGTCAGAGTCGTTTAGCCGTGGGAACAGCCAAAGCGGCCAGTGAGACTCTGGGGCCCCCTGAGCAATCCCTGCCCCTAGTGTCACAGAGTAATGTCCCTATGCTGTCTCCAGCAGGACAGCGTGTCCACCCTCCACCTGTCCCTCATTCACACCTCTCCTGGGCAGCGGGCTTGTGTCCCCCATACAGACAGGGAGAACGGGGCTGGGAGAACCAGTCACCACCACCCCTGTGTGTCCAGGAGTTGGGAAGCAAGCACCCTCCTGAGCTGTCGGTCACTTCCAGATGTAGTGGGTCCTAAACCAGAGTGAAGTCACTGGCCAGTTATGCTGGGGCATCTGTGGACACAGCTGTAGTGGCTGTGGAGGCCGTCCCCAGGGACCCCAGGGATGTGCCAGTCCCCTGGGCTGGTCCCGTGGGCGAGAGGGAGGGACAGGTGGCCTCCACACTGTGTCCTGAGCAGCTGCCTTGTATGTACCCTCTTCCTGCAGCTATGGGCTTCTGAGCCCCAGAAGCAAGATTCTGGGGAGCCTGGGAGCAAGGCCCCGGTGAGTGGGGGTGAAGGATAGGGGTGGAGGACAATGCTCAGTGTGGGAGGCTGTGGTTGCTGCTCTGGGACCCTCCTGCTCCTCCTAGGCCTCTCATGAGGGGCTGTGGTCTCTGACTCCCCTGGGCACGTCCAATCCCTGTCCTGCCCCTCCCCAAGCAGCCTAGTTAGTGGCTTCAGGTGCCCAAGCCCAAGACTGGCAGTCACTCCTGGCCTGTGTCACCCTGGCCCACACCTGATGTCCCCAAGGCCTGCCAGCTCTGTCCTCAGCAGCTCCCCACACTCCGGGCTTCTCTCTGCCTGCCCTAGTCACACTGTCCCCTGCAGTGGTCTGGTGTTCCTCTCCCTGTCTCCATCTGCCATATTCCTGCTGTCCACATAGAGGCTAGAGTGGCCTTTATGGAACATAACCTAGGATGCCCTCTGGGGCCTCTCCAGCCTCACTGTTCCGTGGCCCTTGCCCGGCGTGCCCCAGCCCTTTGTCCACACTGTGCCCTCTGTAGGGCTACTAGCCCCACTTTGTATCCACTAGTTCCCTCTCGTGTCAGTTGTCTGGGGCTGCAGAGCACACGGCCCCCTGGTGAAGGAAGGTGTCACAGCCGCTGGTCAGCGCCCCTGCCCAGGGCTTCATGTGCCTCCCTTCACTGACTGGGCACAGCCAGGCTGATGTCCATGGAGCCTCGTGTGGTCTCAGGATGAGCCAGGATCATCTGGCAGATGCCTCGCACTCCTGGAGGGTGGTGCTGGTTCTCAGCCGAGATACCCAGGGCGTCCCCATGTGGCCCAGGCCTCTGCTCAGCTTGGTTGGGAAGTTTCAAGACAAGTGTCCCAAGAGAGTTGGGGCAGGAGCCATACCGCCTTTTAGACCCTGGATTCTTAAGTCACCCATCATCCTTGTGCTGCATTTTATTCTTAGAAGGGTGGAAAAGCAGACCCCACCTCTGAGCAGGTGCCCAGGACCCTGCACCCCACACACTCTCAGCATAGACAAGCCTGGGAATGTGTGGGCCCCAGGCTCAGCCATGCAGAGCCCAGACACAAAGCGTCAGCGGTCTGCCCCTACTTCAGAGGACTCTGCCTCACTCTTCAGACCACCACTGTGCCCTCCTGCCAGAACCCCCAGTTGTGCTCCATCCCCTCAGTCAGGCCCTCACTTCTGCCCCTGTGTTCTCATTCTGCAGAGCGGCTGCTAGACAGCCGGACAGCCTGGCCATGATCCAGCTGCCCAGGTACAGCATCCTCCTCACTGTCCTCCCTCCCCAGTCTCTGCTCTGACTGTTCAGTGGCATGGGGGACAGTCTCTGCTCTGACTGTTCAGTGGCAGGGGGGACATTGCACTGTCATGCAGCATCACCACCAGTCACCTCCTGAGCACTCCTGGTCCTATTATAGAAGGGATGCTCTGTCCCTGTGAAACACTAACTCCACCCCCCCCAAGACACTGGCATCTCTGTTCCAGGGCATGGTGCTGGGAGTGGGACTTCTCCAGCTACCTGAGCTTAGAGTCCTTACCTTCATCCCTGTTATAGCCCATGTCCTTTTCAAGGCTGACTCCCTGTTTTAAAACACCATCATAGGACATTCAAAGTGCAGCCTTTTTTTTTTTTTCATTTTTGGGACAGAGTCTCACTCTGTGCCCCGGGTGGAATGCTATGGCATCATCATAGCTCACAGCAACTTCAAACTCCCAGGCTCAAACAATCCTCCTGCCTCAGCCTCCCGAGTAGCTGAGACCATAGGTGCCCACTACAATGCTCAGGGTTTTGTTTGTTTGTTTGTTTGTTTCTATTTTTAGAAGAGACAGTCTTGCTTTTGCTCAGGTTGGTCTCAAACTCCTGAGCTCAGGCAGTCCACCCACTTTGGCCTCCCAGAGGCGTTAGCCACTATGCTGGGTGTGCAGCCATTTTTGACGGCTGAAAATGTACCAGGCTCTGCAGCACTGTAGGACTGACAGTGTTTGGTGCCACTGCTGGGGCTGGCCCTGTGACAACCGTGAGATGCAGATGTCGCCTTCCCACATCCCACACTGGAAAGCCGGGCTCTGCAGTCACCAGCTGGAGGGCAGAGCAGGCTTCAGACCCAGGTGGGATGGATGGTCTGTGTACCTGAGGGCTTCCCTGGGAGGGACCAGGGACCGAGTCCACATTCAGCCTCCTCTCTCCCCACAGTGAGTTAAAACTTGACCTAGATTCTCCTCCACAACCTTGAGCCCAGGGGTAGGCAGTGTGCCTGATGTCACTGAGCTCCTCTGAGGGTCTACAAAGGCTGAATGAGAGACTCTGAGCTTAAGACCCACCCAGAGGCACTAGGATGGGGGGGGGGGGGGACTGACCAGGGGCGGGAGCCCTGTGTCAGAGCTGCAGCTGCCACAGAATCCTCATGCAAATCCCTGCGGTGGTGTTTTGTGCTGCAGGATGGTCTACACCCAGCCTCAGGTGCTGACACCCTCGTGAGTAAATCTACTGTCATACGCCCTGGCACAGATAGATGCTGTTCTGAAGATGCTAAAGGTGGTCATTGATTTCAGTCTCACCCCAGCTTGCTTTGCCAGCTTTTCCTCTTAAGTTTTTCTGGTGTCTGTGTTTGGAGGCCGTTTAGTACTCTCTTTCCCTTTTCTCCTCCTTTGGCTTGTGTTTCTTGTTTCCCGTCCCCCTTCCCACCTCTTTACTACAAATCTGCTCCCCTGGTGGCTGAGCAGGGTCTGATGTGCAGGGAAAGCAGGAAACGCCTGCCCAGCTGTAGCTGGGTTGGCCTCTGGTTGGTTTCCTAGCAAATGCCACATCTTTGTGGAAGGGTGGTCACAGGGGGCAGAGTGGAGGGTCCCGGGTGGACGCGGCTGAGTGCCAGCTTAGCATGGGTGGCACTCCTGCTCTCTCCTTGTGCAGTAGGAAAGACGTCCTGGTTGTGACCCCTTGGTTGGCTCCCATCGTCTGGGAGGGGACTTTCAACATTGACATCCTCAACGAGCAGTTCCGGCTCCAGAATGTCACCATCGGATTAACTGTATTTGCCATCAAAAAGTAAGCAGGCGATGATGATGGAGACATCAGGGGTGGGGTGGGGGAACCAGCTTTGTCTTCCCAGAGGGTGGAAGTTAAAGGTCCTTTGCTCAGTGGCCTAAATGATCTCTTAGAAGCTGCCCAGGTGAATAAAACCCTTCTGGGGGAGGGAGGGACTGCTCTCACCACAATGAGAGCCCCAGACCTCTGCCCCTAACTCTGTACCTGGGCCACCCCTCCAGCTGAGCAGGCGGCAGCCACTTCTCATTCAATACAAGGCTCCAGGTGGTTCCTTTCACTGACCGGTGATGGTGGGGGGCAGGAGCATGTTTGCCTTCCTTGGCTGAGCAGAAGAGGGTGCTGGCCACACCTTAGTGCTCAGGGATGGGCAAAAGAGGTAGTGGACCATGAGGCTGGGGACTCGGGGTCAGGCCAGAGTCACAGGTAGTTATCAGGGGAGACCACAGGCATGCAGCTTGACCTCTTGAGCCTGTGGAGAGCCAGGCCATGACAGTGGTAGTTCCCAGACGGAAGTGGCACCTGCATGCAGAAGGTGGCAAGTCCTGCTGCCCAGTGCTCGGCCTACACGATGGTGCTGGGGCCTTTGCAGCCCCTTTACCGATTCAGATGTGGGAGAGCAATGCCACCCCCTACGCCTAGGTAACAGCCAGAGAATTCCTATTCTAGTTCCTAGGGAGAAAAGACTGGAGAGCACCCCTGGGGGGGAGGGGCTCTGTCTGGGCTCTATGTCACCATTGTGCCTGGTCTTCATGGTGAGAGCAGCACACACACATACACACACCCTGAGAAAGCCTTAGTGCACCCAGGATGATCTCATCCCCAACCTCAGACAGAAGCAGCGGGGCTGCAGGCGCACAGCAGTACCAGTGGCTGGACCCAGCTCCTGCACTGGGCTCTGTCTGCCCCTGGGGTGTGTGCATGTCCTCTTCCTACCGTGGTGGCTGCTCTACACACCCTGGTCTTGGGGAACACAGTACACTTTCTGGAAGGTGGGGGAGCCCCCATGGACTGGGAGCCTGGCCATGAGACTGTTGGAGAAAACTTCCTGAAGGGAGAGGAGGGACCTGCCAGGGATGTGAGGTCCGTAGCCTTCCCAGCTCCTCCCTTTCTTTCTGCATCCCCACGGTGCTAGACTGATCCCGATCCGTGGACAGTCAGTGGAAGGACCGGTCATGAGTCGGGGAGAGCCGCTCCCAGGGAGGGGCAGGCAGGCAGGGAGCTCTGTGTGTGTGTGTGTGTGTGTGTGTGTGTGTGTGTGTGGAGGGGTGGGTGTCGCTGGACCCCAGAGCTCAGGGTCCAGCTCCAAGTCAGCTGCGTGGGCCACGGCGAGTTTTCCAGCCGCCTGAACCTGGCCTCTTCTTCCTCAGAGGGGAGCGGGGTCCGTCAGGCCCTGGGAGAGGAGAGGTGGCGGGAGGCACAGCGCCGGCTCAGGGCAGGGCAGGGGGCGCGGTGCTTAGAGTCTCCCTAGGCCCCGGGCGTCCCCGCCCGCAGAGTGGCCGCGCTTCCTGTGGCAGGTACGTGGTCTTCCTGAAGCTGTTCCTGGAGACGGCGGAGAAGCACTTCATGGCCGGACACCGGGTCGTCTACTACGTGTTCACCGACCGGCCGGCCGCCGTGCCGCACGTGGCGCTGGGCCCGGGCCGGCGGCTGCAGGTGCAGCAGGTTCGCGCCTATGCGCGCTGGCAGGACGTGTCCATGCGCCGCATGCAGATGATCGCCGACTTCGCCGAGCGCGGCTTCCTGCGCGAGGTGGACTACCTGGTGTGCGCCGACGTGGACATGCAGTTCCGCGACCACGTGGGCGTGGAGATCCTGGCGTCCCTGTTCGGCACCCTCCACCCCGGCTACTACGGGAGCCCCCGGGAGGCCTTCCCCTACGAGCGCCGGCCGCTGTCCCAGGCGCACATCCCGCGGGACGAGGGCGACTTCTACTACATGGGCGCCTTTTTTGGGGGGTCGACGCGGGAGGTGCAGCGGCTCGCCAGGGCCTGCCACCAGGCCATGACGGCCGACCGCTACAACGGCATCGAGGCGGTGTGGCACGACGAAAGCCATCTGAACTGGTACCTGCTGCACCACAAGCCCAGCCGGGTGCTGTCCCCGGAGTACCTGTGGGACGAGCAGCTGCTGGGCTGGCCGCGGGTCATGAGGAAGCTGAGGTTCGTGGCGGTGCCCAAGAACCACCAGGAGATCCGCAAGTCTGAGCCCGAGAGCCCAGCGGCCCTGCCTTCCGCCCCGGGCACCGGGCTCTAGGACTGTCCTAGGAGAGGGTGTTCTGTCTTCTTGGGAGAAACCCCTGAAGCTTAACCCTCTCCCCACCACGCATTCAGGAGGATCTGGCACCAGTCCCGCAGACGCGCACGTGCACAGACGCACTGAGGCGCCCCTTCTCCCCCAGTTCAGCGCCTTCAGCCTGGACTCTTGGCCTGGCCACCTGCTCCCCCGCTCCAGTCCCGCTGAGCGCTCCTAAGGCGCCTGCAGCCTCCAGGAGACAAGGGGTCTCAGCCCCTCCTAACAAAGCACCAGGGACGAAGGGCGCTGCAGGACACAGCCTCAGAAGGCCAGTGTGCCAAGGTGCTGGCTGGCCCGTGGCTTCAGCTCGACTCAAATACCTTCCTCTTCTCACAGACCCCTCCCCTCAGAGAGGCTCCAGCCGGACCCTTCTTGCTCAAGCCACATACATCCCAGCGTCTTCTGTGACTGAGTCCCCAAACTGCCCACAAGTCCTGCCTGCCCTACCTTCCCAGCCTTTTTGGTTTTTTTTTTTTTTGAGACAGTCTCCACTTGGTGGCCCTCTGTAAAGTACGTGACGTCTTAACTCACAGCAACCTCAAATTCTTGGGCTCAAGCAATTCTCCTGCCTCAGCCTCCCTAGTAGCTGGGACTACAGGCGCCCGCCACAACACCTGGCTATTTTTTAGAGACAGGGTCTCGCTCTTGCTCAGGTTGGTCTTGAACTAGTGAGCTCGGGCAATCCTCCTGCCTCAGCCTCCTAAGTGCTGGATACAGGCCTGAGCCATCGCACCGGGTGTTCCCAGCCATTTTTGATAGACCTCCGTTTCTCCCAGCCTGGTCCAGGGCAGCGTCAGTTCTGCTGGGATGGCAGGAATAGCCTCCCCTGGTCTCCCAGCTTGTGCTCTGGGCACCTCTGTCAAGACATCCCTCAGCAGCCAGCGGGGCCCTGCGGGGGACCCTGCCACCTGGAGGCGAGGTACTTCCAGTGGCCCCTCCTGTCCTCATCCTCACTTAAGGTCGGACCCAGGTGGCCTGGGGCTGAAAGTTTAGACTCTGGGGGCTCTTAAAGGAAAAAATGAAAACTGAGGCTCAAGCAGGAGTACTCAGAGTGGGAAAGGTAGTTGCCTGCTCCCTCCTGCTTTCCTCCCAAGCCCAGGCTCCTGCCCCCGGCCTTTCCTGGGTCTTCTGTCACAGCCCTCCTCACTTCCTCAGGTCTGTGCTGACATGGCAGTGGCAGCAGGTCCTTCCCAGGCTGACCACTCCAAAATAGCACCCCATCTGCCCTACTGCCTTTGTGTGCCTTGTTTTTCAGCACCACAGCATTTAGAAAACATTTTATTTTGAAATTATGACAGACAGCTACCGCCTATAATCCCAACCCTCTGGGAGGCCCAGGCATTTGAAACCATCCTGAGCAAGAGCAAGACTCCATCTCTACTAAAACAAAACAACTAGTACGGCACCAGCCCCTCATACCAAGGGTAGCAGGTTCAAACCCAGCCCCGGCCAAACTGCAACAAAAAATAGAGCCAGGCGTTGTGGCAGATGCCTGTGATCCCAGCTACTAGGGAGGCTGAGGCAAGAGAATCACCTAAGCCCAAGAGCTGGAGGTTGCTGTGAGCTATGATACCACAGCCCTCTACTGAGGGTCACAGAATGAGACTCTGTCTCTAAAAAAAAAAAACTAGTTAGATGCTGTGGCAGGTGTCTGTAGTCCCAGATACTTGGTGGCCCAAGGCAAAAGGATCTCTTGAGTCCAAGAATTTGAGGCTTCAGTCATTTTAGTTGTTAATTTTTCAGAGAGATGGGGGTCTCACTGTTTTGCCCAGTCTGGTCTTGAACTCCTCAGCTCAAGTAATTCCCCTGCCTCAGCCGCCTGAGTAGCTGGGGCTGCATGCCTGTGCCACCATGCCCAGCCTGGTTCTCTGATTATAAACTAAGCCTTATTCTTCACTTGAGTTGTTGTGTCACCTAGAATTTGACTAAGGGTGCTGGAGAGGCCCTGCCTTTCTCACTGTTGGTCTTCATTACAGGTTAACTTTGCTCTTACTTTCCTCATGACTATTATATTGTCCTATAATGGATGTGAAATACACTCTGTTAAATTGAATAGGAAATGAAAACCTGCTATAAAGAAAGAAAACAAACTAGAAGGAAAAGAAAACAAATGATAACTATTTGGTATGACTGTAAACTTGTTAATCTTGTACAGAAAATGATGTAATACTGGCCAGGCATTGTTCCTCACAACTGTAACCCCAGCACTATGAGAAGTGAGGGTGGGAGTATCCCTTGAGCTCAAGAGTTCAAGACTAGCTTGAGCAAGAGGGAGACCTGGTCTCTACTACAGACGGAAAAGCCAGCTGGGAGTGATGGCTCGGTGCCTGCAGTCCCAGCTACTTGGAAGGCTGGGGCAAGAGGATCACTTGAGCCCAAGAGTTTGAGGTTCCTGTGAGCTAGGAGGCCCCCAAACTCTACCCAGAGTGACAGAGTTGAGACTTGGTCTCAAAAAAAATTGTAATCCTATCCAGTTTGTTTTCTTCCTTTATGCTGAAGGAGCTAAGAAAATTTCACCCTAAAATATGACTCCTTCGTATAAAGAATATTTTAAATTAAAGGCCATTCATGAGGAAGAGGACTTTCCTCTATTTACATAAAACCTAACTAGTCAGATTGGGAATCAAAGGACGTGGCTGATTTCCTTTTGTGAATGCTGGCAGAACTGGCCTCAAATCATTTAAAACATGATACCTGTGGGTGGCGCCTGTGGCTCAGTGGACAGGGCACCGGCCCCATATACTGAGGCCCGGCCCATATACCGAGGCCTGGCCCACGCCAAACCGCAACAAAAAATAACTGGGCGCTGTGGCGGGTGCCTGTAGTTCCAGCTACTCCGGAGGCTGTGGCAAGAGAATTGCCTAAGCCCAGAAGTTGGACATTGCTGTGAGCAGTGTGATGCCACCGCACTCTACCAAGGGCAATAAAGTGAGATTCTGTCTCTACCAAAAAAAAAAAAACAAAAACATGACACCTGGCTTGGTGCCTCTGGCTCAAGCGGCTAAGGTGCCAGCCACATACACCTGAGCTGGTGGGTTCGAATCCAGCCTGGGCCTGCCAAACAACAATGATGGCTGCAACCAAAAAATAGCCGGGCGTGGTGAGCCTCTGTGGTCCCAGCTACTTGGGACCACTTGCCACACCTCTACTTTCCACATTCTCCCCTCTCCCTTCCAAAAGGCATCTATAAAGTTGTCTGACCATCACTTAGACGTGGGTAATCACCCTGATGATTTGTGGTTCCCCCCATGTGCATGGTATTTGGAAATAAACCTTTCTTTTATTAATCTGTTGTAATTGTGAGTTGATCTTTCAGCGAACCAACCAAGGAAAAAGGGCAAGTTTTGCTGTGATCCTTACAATACACAACTTGACTTATAACTTAATGGAACACTGACCTCATTTCTCTGGAGTCTTTGTCCTGGAATAGCTGTTCCCACCTTTTCAGCTGAATAAACTCTTTAAAGGTGAATTCTGACCCTTTTTTATTATTTCAGGTTGACAATCTTGTATCCTGAAATCTTGCTGAACTCAATCAATTCTAGAGGCTTTGTGGAATTAGTGAGATTTTTCTTGTAGACAACTGAAAATAGGGCATTTTCTTTCCTTTCTTTCCCCTCTGTACCATTTATCCCCTGTATCTGCTATGCTGGCCAGGATGTCCACCATCTTGGGGGTCAGAGCAGAGAGAGGACACGTCTTTGCCTTGTCCTCAGCCTTGGGGAAAGCATCCAGTCTGAACATCCAGTGTGGTTTTAGCTGTAGATTTTCTTCCCCCATTCTTAATTGCATTGAGGAAGTTCCCTGCTATTTGTAGTTTTCTGAGAGTTTTTAATAGATGTTTTTCTGTATTGATTGATATCAGAAACTAAATAAGCCCAGCCCACTGAATGGACCCACTCTTGGTTAAGGGAACCCCAGAGAAACCTTAAAATTTGACTTGAGGAGAAGGGAAGTTGGACACACTGACAGGTTAGGCCTCCTCTGTTTTGGAAGACACTGAATCATTGACTGGCCTAAGGCCACACAAGACAAAGGGGAAAGCAGACATGCAGGCCACCAATTTGCTCAGCAGATCTCTTGGGCTGTGGGTATACAGATGTCCTGTGGTTCGTCTCTTTTTAACAGAATTCCCTAGCTTAACCTAAAACATTTTAAGGGCAAGGCACTGCGGATCACCCCTGTAATCCTAGCACTTGGGGAGGCCAGGTAGGAGGATCTCTTGAGGCCAGGAGTTCAAGAGTAGTCAGAGTACAATTGAGACTTCATATGTACAAAAAATAAAAATTTGACTCAGCACCCATAGCTCAGTGAGTGGGGTGCTGGCCACATACACCAAAGGTGGCAGATTCAAGCCCAGCCCGGGCCTGCTAAACAACAATGACAACTACAACCAAGAAATACACGGATGTTGTGGCAGGTGCCTGTAGTCCCAGCTACTTGGGAGGCTGAGGCAAAAGAATCACTTAAGCCCAAGAGTTAGAGGTTGCTGTGAGCTGAAATGCTCTACCAAGGGGTACATTGTGAGACTCTGACTCAAAAAAAAAGAAAGAAAATAGAAAAATTAGCCAGTCACATTGGTGTGGCTTATAGTCCCAGCAGCTGGGGAGGCTGAGGCAGGAGGCTCACTGGAACCTAGAAGTTTGAGGTTGCTGTGAGCTATGATGTCACAGCACTCCAGCAGGGTGACAGAGCAAGACCCTGTCCCAATAACAAAACATTTGAAGTCCTTAGACAAAGCTTAACTTCTTTAACCAATTACAAAGGGCCCCCTCCCCTAAACGCCATGCCTTTTGGAGCCAAACCAATGTATGCCACATGAAGGAGCTAAGAAAATTTCACCCCAAAATATGATTCCTTGGTATAAAGATTATTTTTTAATTAAAAGCTATTCATAATCAGGAAACTCTGACAAAGACTTTCCTCCCTTTACCTAAAATCTTAAATGGCTTCTGGACTCCTTATCACATGCTAATAGTCCTGACCCTAAGGTCATTTGAAGCACAAAACCTGTCTCTCAGGTTAATTTACAAATCAATGTTCCCCTCCATCTCCCCATCCCCTCTTAGCAACCACTTACTACACTATACTTCCCAGTTTCTCTCCTCCCTCCCTTCTAAAAGGCATCTTTAAAAACCACTCACTATGGGTGGTGCCTGTGGCTCAGTGGGTAGGACAGCTGCCCCATATACCGTGGGTGGTGGGTTTGAACCCGGACCCGGCCAAACTGTAACAAAGAAAAAATACCTGGGCGGTGTGGCAGGCGCCTGAAGTCCCAGCACGAGAATGGCCTAAGCCCAGGAGTTGGAGGTTGTTGTGAGCTGTGATGCTCTACCCAGGGCTATAAAGTGAGGTTTATAGCCCTCTATAACAAACAAACAAACAAACAAAAAACACTGACTATCACTGAAACTCTGAAACTTTGTGAAATCATTCCTGTGGTTCCCCCCCATGTGCGTGGTATTTGGAAGTAAATCTTTCTCTTGTCAATCTACCATAACTGTGAGTTGATCTTTTCAGTGAACCAACTTCGGTGGGAAGGGCAAGTTTCCCTGAGACTCCCCTTCACACACATGTATTGATTTATGGTTTTACACATAACTCTTGTCTCCCTAAAATGTATAAAAACAAACTGGAAACCAGATGCCTTGGGCACATCATTTTAGGGGCAACTGGTCACACACTTGCTGCTCAGAATAAACATTTTTAAAATCCTTCACAGACTTCTTTCTTTTTTTTTAATCTTTTTTTCTCTCTCTTTTTTTTATTGTTAAATCATAGCTGTGTACATTAGTGCAATCAAGGGGTACAATGTGCTGGTTTCACATACAATCTGAAATAGTCTCATCAAACAGTTCAACGTAGCCTTCATGGCATTTTCTTAGTTATTGTATGAAGACATTTGTATTCTGCCTTTAGTAAGTTTCGCCTGTACCATTCTAAGATGCACCGTAGATGTGGCCCCACCCATTACCCTCCTCCTACCTTAACCTCCCCCCTCCCTTCCCCTTCCTTGGCCCTTTCCTCATAGTCTTGTGCTATAGTTGGGTTATAGCCTTCATGTGAAAGCTATGAATTAGCTTCCTGGAGAGCTGGTTTAGTTATGGCAAATTTCTTCAACATGTGAATGTCATTGAAATATTTAATTTCTCCATCATAAATGAAACTCAGTTTAGCTGGGTACAGGATCCTGGGTTGAAAGTTATTTTGTTTTAGGAGATTAAAAGTTGATGACCATCCTCTTCTAGCTTGAAAGGTATATCATTCTTTTATCCTTAACCAGTGTGGGGATTTTGTGTTTGGGTCTTCCTTTCTCTTTTGAGATTTCCAGTGGTTTCCCATTCTAATGGGAAATGATTCCCGTGTTTCTTTTCTACTTTTGCTCAGCGTGGAAGGTTGGAGATAGGTTGTACACACTTCCAGTGTGTTCACCCCTTCAACAGGAGGAACAGATCGATAGCATCATTTAATATTTTCCTAGCAGAAACTGTTCTTCCTGCAGGGAAGGGCTGGTTTATGAGATACCCTCCCCATCTCATGTTTAAAAATTAATGTAGAACTGCTTTCTGAGAGGAGGGATACTATCTCTGCTTCTGGTTCTGCCCATGATGAATGTGGAGTGTATGTGGCTATGAGGACAGTGGGAAAAGCATTGGGACTCTTTGATCTGGAAGAATAAAGCCAGAGAAGGAAAATTTATTTAACTGTAATATGTATTGAGCTTCTCTGATGTACCACATGCTGAAAATTTATAAGGTGAAGATACTGGGGTTGTGAACTGGCTCAGCCTATCTTGTTCAGTAGAACCTAATAATACTGCTTGATCACAAGGAGACTAAATTTAGGACAAGCTAAAGAAAATCTACCTCATACAGTTAATACATGGCTGAAAGTATAGATTCAAAAATACCTTAGAAAAATATGTGAATGGTAATATAATGGGTGAGGGATTGAAGTTTTGAAGACTTCCACTGAACATCATGGATAAGGACCAAATTTTTTTTTCTTTTTACCTTTGGTGCCCATGCCAGGAGGTCTTATAGCGCCTTCTGATACTTCCTGGAGGAGATGAGCAGCCTAGTGTAGAAGAGAATTGGGGCTGAATTCTGAAGGGTTGTGGGCAGGACCTGTTCAGTAATACTTGTTTTTAGAACTTGATTATCAGTGTTTTAGTCATATGCTGCTATAACAGGCTCCCTGAGATTGGGTAGTTTGTAAAGAACAGAGATTTATTCCTTACAGTTTTGAGGCTAGGAAGTCCAAGTTCAAGGGGCCTTATTTGTTGGGGGCCTTCATGTTGTGTCATAATATAGAAGGCATCACATGGTGAGAACCAAATTCACCTTTTTTTTTTTTTTTTAATTAAAAAGAGAGAAAGAATCTCAGTAAGTTGCTCAGGCTGTCCTTGGAACCCTGAGTTGAAGTGATCCTCTTCCTTGCCTTAGCCTCCTGAGTAGGTGGGAAGTTGGGACTAGAGGTGTGTGCCACTGCACCTGGACCAACTTGCCTTTTTAAAAAACTACTCTTATTTTTAAATTTATTTTTATTTTTATTGAGATAGTCTCACTTTGTCACCCTGAGTAGAGTGTCACCCACAGCAACCTCAACTCTTGGGCTCAAGCGATTCTCTTGCCTCAGCTTCCCGAGTACCTGGGACTATAGGTGCTCACTACAATGCCTGGTTGTTTTTAGAGATGGGATCTTGCTCTAGCTCAGGCTGGTCTCAAATTGGTGAGCTCAGGCGATCTGCCCACCTCGGCCTCCCAGAATGCTGAGATTATAGGCATGAGTCACTGTGCCCAGCCTATAACAAACTACTCTTGTAAAAACAAACCCACTCCTGTGATAGCAACATTAATTCATTGCCCCCATGACCTAATCACCTCTTAAAGGTCCCACCTCTCAACAGTTTTGCACTGAGGATTAAGTTTCTAATGTATAAACTTTGGGGAACATATCCAAACCATGGTAATCTCATAATATATGTATTTTAAAATTTACATAGAATATACTTCCCAAAGAATGGAGTCAGCTGATTTGAGGCCTGAACAAAGTCATATGGAGCAACAAGGCATAAAACAAAGGATATTTCTCTTGTACCTGGCATTCTCCGTTTCCTCTTGTTTTCATATTTGCCTTATCCTGATGCCAAAGGTCGAGCAGTTTTGCTTTCTGTTTTTGGTGCTGTGCCCATCACATCTGGGGTACTTTCTGAACAAAGGCCTACTCCTTGCTGGGGATAGGAATTGGGCTGGGCCTCAGGCCGAGATTACTTTTGGAAAGAAATAAACAAGTTGTCTTGCATCCCCTTCCATTTTGTGTGTCTTAAGGCAGAGGCCAAGGGTCCCCTCCCTTTGTAAGTAAAACAGAATGTACTTTCTTAAAACTATTTAAATATCACAGTTGGGTTCAGTTTATCAATAAAATAGGCTTACATAAAAGGAAAACTTGCAAAAGAGAAATTTGTACCACATAACTGGCTGCCTTTTTGTTAAGGTTCCCCCCATCCTTTTCAAGGCCATCCAGTTTAAAGTCAGTCTGAGTGTCTGTGAAAGAATAAGGGGAAGAAAGAAGGGAAAGTAGAAGAAACAAAAATACTTAGAGATTCTTGAGGGTAAATCTGAAGTCTCAGTAGTCATACATTCTTCACCAGCAGTGCAGCCTTCTAGGGTCTTCCCTTTGCCTTTATCCTCACTTCCCACTCCCACACTCTGGTTGGATGGTCAGGCAAAGAAAGCTGGCCTCAAGAACCTCAGCTGATGCAAGCCCCTAGCTCTGCCTGCCTGCTGTTCTAGTCAGACTAGATGGCCTAAGATCTCACACAGCCTACTTATTCCTATCTCTGTGCCTTGGTGTGAACCTTTTCTCCTATTCATAGGCTATATTGCAGCTTACTGCTATGAAACAAATTGCCACAAACATAGTGGCTGGAAACACCACCTCATTTATTATTCAGTAGTTTATATAGGTTAGAAATCCAGGCACTGCTTAGCTGGGTCTTTTGCTCAAGATCTCATAGCCTGAAACCAGATCCTTAGGCAGCCTGGTCCTTTTCTGGACCAGAAGAGAAGAATCTACTTCTAAGCTCACTTAAGTTGTTGCCACTTTATGCAGTCAGTTCCTAGAAGTCAGACTTCTGGGTCAAAGGATAAATGCAGTTATAATTTATTAGATGTTGGCTGGGTGCAGTGGCTCATGCCTGTAATTCTAGCACTCTGGGAGGCTGAGGTGGGTAGATTGCCTGAGCCCACAAGTTTGAGACCAGCCTGAGCCAGAGCAAGACCTCAAGACTTTGTTTCTAAAAACAGTCAGGCATGTGGAGGGCGCCTGTAGTCCCAGCTACTTGGGAGGCTGAGCAAAAGATTGCTTGAGCCCAAGAGTTTGAGGTTGCTGTGAGCTATGATGCCACAGTACTCTAGCACTCTACCAAGGGCAACAAAGTGAAACTCTGTCTCAAAAAAAAAAAAAAAGAAAGAAAGAAAATATTTGTATTAGATGTTGTCAAATTCTCCTCTATATGTGCTATACCATTTTGTACCGCCAGCATTAGTGCATGCAAGGGTCCATTTCCTAGTCTGACCTGAAGAGTATTTACCAATCTGATAGGTAAGAAATGGTATATTACTGTATTTTTGTTTTTCTTTTTTCATATCATGAGCAAAGTTGAACATCTTTTCGTATGGTTAAAAGGCATTATATTTTTTTTTTCCTGTGAACTGCCTGTTCATATCTCCACCCCTTTTGTATATTGGGCTGTTGGTCTTTTTCTCCTTTTGTTTTGAAGGCTCTTTATATATTTGGGATAGTAACACTTTGTCTATGATATTAAGTTGCAAGTACTTTTCCCAGTTTGTCATTTGTCTTTTTACTTTGCTTGTATTGTTTTTTCCATGCATTTTAAAATTATTATAAAAATTATTTTTGTTTCTGCCTAATCAAATTTATTGATATTTTTGTTATTGCTTCTTAATTTCAAATTATAATTAGGAATGTTACTCACTACTCCCAGGTTGTAGAGTAAGTAGTTCACCTATGCTTTCATATAGTTTCATTTTTTACATTTAAAAATCTAATGTGTTTAGAATTTAAACTGATATGTAGGCATAAGGCATGGAGTTAATTTTATCTTTTCAATATATCTTTTAAGTTATCCTAACGCAGCTTATTAAAAAGTCTGTCCTTTGCCCATAGATTTAAGATGCTACTATTATTGTATGTTAAGTTTCCATAGGCAATTGAGTCTATTTTGGGTTTTCTTTTCTGTTTCATCAGAAATTGTGTTCATTCATGTGCCAATACCAAACCATTTTAATTATAGAGGCTTTGCAATATGTTTTATTATCTTCTAGGTTCTTCTAGTTTTATTTCTGTATACTTCTTTTTGTGTATGTATGTGTATCATTAGATGGCTGTTGGAGACTTGAGAATTGATGAGTCCCAGAAGAGAGCCAAGGACGGCCTCCTGAGAACTTTTAAAGGTCAGGTAGAAGAGGGCAAGCTGGCAAAGGAACCTGGCAAAGGAGAGAGACTCCAGAGGTCAGAGCTAATCAGAGACATGTAGTGTCAAGGAAGTCAGGGCAGAGTACTTTAGGACTGAGATACTGGTTTCCTATGTCAGGTGCTAAGAGATCTCATGAGGTGAGGAGTGGGAAACGTCAGTGGATGTCACCGAGTGGGCCTAGAGTGAAGTGGGCTTTGGAGTAAATGGGAGATAAGTGGACAGATACTTCACGTATAGATAACCCTTGAAGTTTAAGAAATGAGAGGAAATGGGAAAAGGTGGTACCCAGAAGGGGTCTAGGAAGGATTTTTTTTTTTTTAATATCTTTTTTCCTTAAATTGAGGTGAAAGTCACATAATATAAAATTAACTATTTTATACTTGATCTTAGCCAAAAGGCTGAGAAGCAACTAAAATTAAAGTGTGCAGTTTAATGGCATTTAATATATTCACTATGTTGGACAATCACCACCTCTAATTCCAAAACATTTTCATCCCCCTGAAGGGAAATCCTGTACCTACTAAGCAGTTATTCATCATTCCCACTAGCCCCTGACAACCAGAAAGCTTCTTTCTGTCTTTATTGATCTACCTTTTTTGGATATTTCATATAAATGTATTCATACACTGTGGTATTTTATGTCTGACTTATTTCATCTAAAAGTTTTTTTTATTTTTGTTGAGATAGTCTCACTATATCGCCCTTGGTAGAGTGCTGTGGCATCACAGCTCACAGCAACCTCAAACTCTTGTGCTTAAGTGATTCTCTTGCTCCAGCCTCCCAAGTAGCTGGGACTACTGCCCCTGCCACAACACCCAGCTACTTTTTGTTGCAGTTGTCATTGTTGTTTAGCCAAGGCCAGGTTCGAACCCACCACCCTCAGTGTATGTGTCTGGCGCCGTAACCACTGTGCTATGGGTGCCGAGCCTAACAAAGTTTAAGTTCATCCATGTTGCACAATGTAGCAAGTACTTTATCCTTTTTATGACTGAATAATATTCCATTGTATAGAAATACCATTATATGGGTAAATTTGTTTACCCATTCATCTATCAATGGATTCTTTGTCTTTTTTAACAAAGAAGACTCTGGAAACTGTGTATAAATGTTGATGGAAAGACGTTAGTATATAGGGACCCGTGGAAGAATTTGGAGAGAGAATGGATAAAAGTAAGGTTCTGGAAATGGTGGACTCCATCCATTTTCTAGTGAGAAGTTGGGGAGACCCCATCTGATACTGTTTGCTTTATGGTGCAGAAAGCGGGGCCTCCAGTGAGAGTGGGAAGTCAGGTTCAAAGGAAGAGTAGAGAATCTGAACTAGTGATTTAGTAGAGGAGTGTGCCAAGCAGAGAATGTGGTTATGATTGCTGAGTGGTGCTGGACACTTTAAACCTTTACCCACCTGCCATTTATTCAGTTCAAAAAACTCTTTTGAAGAGTCCTCTAAGTGTTACATAGTCATGAAGGTGGTATACTCTTTCTGCTTCCTTATGAGATAGTGTTCCAGTCATATCAGAGCTTGGGGTTCTGCCACAAACAAAACCTACAAGGTATCGCAGCTTCACAAGTTTGAAAAACTTTTAGTAAGTGTTGTGAGTTGGGTTCTCCCGAAGCAGAGGCTAACATATGGGTTGGAGTGCAGTATATTTATTAGAGATCAACCTCTATGAAAGTAAGGTGGTGGGAAGCAGGACTGGGCAGAGGAAGAAGTCAAACTTGATTGCAAGTCTGTTGAAACCTTGACCATCTCAATGGGAAGTTCTGGAGTGGGTATTGTCCTTCATTCAGATTGTCCAGGATTAGGCCAAAATGATTAGGTTTTTATACCCACACCTGCCCCAGAAGAGTATGACCTCAAGCAAAATAGCTCTCTGTAACTGAGGCAGACCCTGCAGGAGCTGAAAACAGTAGATTGTCTGCTGACCAAAACATGTCTTCCTTTGCAAGAGGCTGGGGGAGCAATCTGGGAATATTTGCCACAGTATGCAGTCTAGTCAGGAGCCTAGCTGGAATAGTTTGGAGTCTAAGTATGTGAAGTGAAATTCTTCAGAAGGAATCTTCCCATCATTGCTCCAGAAATTGTTCTTGGAAACTGAGCTGATGGACAGGAGTGGGTGAGGTAGTGGAGCTAGCTCTGGAAGTTATACTCGGCTTCTCAGGCAGAATGAGCTCAGCTCTGGCATTTGAGGATAGGGGCATGTGTTCCCATGGGGAATGAAATCTCACTTAATAGAAAGGCTTTGTTGTCAGCCAGTCAACTGACCAGGCATGCTTTGGATTTTGAAAAAGTTTCATGATGTTTTTGACTTCGCTGTTATTTTCCAGAGAAACTACAAAAAGAAAAGGGTACCTTTTCAGCAGTGGCCAGCAAATGTTTGTTGAATGAGTGAATGAAAGAATCGTTGCGGGCAGAGCAGCAGCAGGAAGCAAAGGGTCAGATCCTCTGTCACCTTTTCAGAGGAGTCTGGGCTCCTATGGTAGCAACTCAACAGGCTTAATAATTGCTCTGCATAGAAAGAGAGTGGGCTCAGCGCCTGTAGCACAGTGGTTACGGTGCCAGCCACATACACTAAGGGTGGCAGGTTTGAACCTGGCTCAGGCCAGCTAAACAACAATGATAACTGCAACAAAAAATTAGCAAGGCTTTGTGGTGGGTACTTATAGTCCTAGCTACTTGAGAGGCTGAGGCAAGAGAATCACTTAAGCCCAGGAGTTGGAGGTTGCTGTGAGCTGTGATGCCACGGCAGTCTACTAAGGGTGACATAGTGAGACACTGTCTCTGTTTAAAAAAAAAAAAATAGAGTGAAGGATAGAACCTAGGGTAGAGGTTCAGCGCTTGTACCTCAGTGGTTAGGGCGCCAGCCACATATTCCGGGGCTGGCAGGTTCGAACCTGGCCCAGTCCTGCTAAAGAACAATAACAGCTACAACAAAATAGCCGGGTTTGTGGTGGGCACCTGTAATACCAACTACCTGGGAGGCAAAGGCAAGAGAATAGCTTAAGCCCAAGAGTTTGAGGTTGCTGTGAGCTGTGATGCCACAATTCTCTACTGAGGGTGACATAGTGAGACTCTGTCTCAAAAAACAAACAAACAAAAAAAAAAAACCTAGAGCAGAGGCAGTAGTCCAGGGAAGGCTGGGAGGTACCCAAGTTATGGGAGACATGAGTGCCAACTGCCTTAGCAAGCTTAAAGGAGGCCCCTGGCAGTAGAAGGGTAGCCAGTTGGGACATGAATGGATGATCTGTTCACCTTTCCCTGAGGAGGCCTTTCTCTTCATTATTGTTTGAGAACTTGGTGCAAGGGGGATGATTCCCTTAAGACCAGTTCCTCCTATATCTTAAGAAGTAGGATCTATACCCACTTCTCCTTCTGTGGCCTTTCCCTACTTCTGACAGTTCCTGCCTCATAGCTCCACTTCCTCTGTCACATTGTTTCCCAGACTTGCAACATGACTGCTCACCCACTCTGCTCCATTGATTGTGCTCCAATTTTTGTATACCTGTTGTTTCATCTCAGGGAGCCCCCAGCTTAGTTGTTATAATCTTTTAGTATCTGTGTGTCTTCACTATCCTCCACACAGCATGGACCTCATGGCACCTCTCTCCAAGACTCTGTTGCCAACCTCCTTGTTTCCTTCACCTTGTTGTGACATAGGGAAAGAGGTAGGACTGTAGCAGAATGCTGGATTAGGAATAAAGAAATAGCCCTTGGGGTCTAGGCTGGTATTGATGTCTGATTGCCAGCTTAAGGAGTGACGTGGAGCTAAGAGAGGGGAGAATGAAGAAATAAATATAACAATTTATTATTTTAATAATTCATTCATGGAAAAGTTAAATTTGTCACATTACTTCTGTGTTTGTTATTTTACTGGAGTCCATTCTTCTTTTCTGATTCCTTTTCTTCTTCTCTCTGAAAAGATGTAGCCATTTATCAAGGCTGTCATAAACATTGTTTCTTCTCTTTTCACTTTCTGCCTCAGAGATTTCTGACTTGAGCCCTCATCGCCATGCAGATGATTCCCAAACCTGTGTTTCCAGCCCCAGCCTCACTTCCTGAACCCCATCCCATAATTTTAGCTGTCTGATGATATATATCTGCCTGTCCTGTTGGTACCAGAGAGTCTTTTAAACCAAATTTATGACACTTTCTTCCAAAAATCATTCTTCTTGTTTAATCATGGCATCATCATTCTCCCCATTACCTCACCCTGAAACATAGGCATCTCCCCAACCCAGTCTCATCAGTTACCTTGCATTGCTACATCCCATCACTTACCATCCCATCGCATTACCACTGTCCTCTCTTGTTCTTACCCCTTGATTTTTTTTTTTTTTTTTTTCCCTTATCTGGATAGGAAAAAACTGGGTAGGGAGCTATGGTTTCCCCAACCCTGGGTATGTGTGCCTCCAGGTGTGTCTCACACAAACCTTTCGCCACATGAGTCTTTATAAGCCACTGTTCTTGCTGTGACAGACTTTTCCCCCACTGGTCGGAGAGTTAAGATCCAACTTCTCAACTTTGACAATGAAACCACATAACTGCTCTCTTTTTCTACCTATGGGACTGCTTCTGTTTCCCCTAATTGTGTCCTGGACCATCCTCCCTCCCTGCCTTTGTTTATGCTACTTTTTGTCTTATAGCTTCTCCCTTTCCCTACCTTTTCACTCCCTTGTCCCTTAGCGTACATAATTTCTACCTGTTAAAACATACTGATTTATATCCGTCTCAATGAAATACCTGTGACACTGTTGAGAAATGAGTAGATGTACATGTACTGCCACAGGATGATGTTCAAGGCATACTGTTAGACAGTAAAGCATGTTACACAGCAGTAAACATAGTGTGATTCCATCCTTGAAGAAAAAAGCCCATTAGTAGTAACAAAGATAAATGAATGTATATAGAGAAAATTTTGAAAAACGGTGACTGTTAATGATTATCCTTGAGGAGAGTGATGGGATTATAGGGATTATACAGTATATAAAAAACTTGGTTTTTTAAAAAGATGATTATTTCTATAGTAATGAGAAAACATAAGCAAGGAAAAATGTTGTCCCCAATCTTCAAGGTACATTCAAATTTTCTCCTCCCGAGTTTCTCCTGGTGGGAGATGCTTTCATTCATATTCCCTTTCCCCTCCACACTCTCTTTAATGAAGCTTACATCAGGCTGCATACTATGTATCACGGCAATTTATGGATTTGCCTTATTTCCCTCTTCTTGCTCCTGAATGAGGAGCAGTTGATAACAGTCGAGTCCTAGAGCTCCTTGCAGGACCTGGCCCCATGCCCACACTCAATGGCTGCTCTGTCAGTGTTTTTTCAGCTGGCCCACGGTCTCCTGGGTATCATGGGGCCTTCCTTTTCCTTTAGTTTGGGAGAGACTGAAGGCCTCTTCTCGTTCCATGGCTGGAGCTGTGTGACTAATGGGATTGCTTGATTTGCCTTAATTCATTACCAGCTTCCTGACTAGGATCACACTGATTATGATTGATAAGGGTATGATTGGAAATCTCACATGTGTTTCTACTGATCCCCAGAGGAATCCATTCCTACATAGCAACCTAGGTCCTAACCTAGCATTAGATAAATTCAATTCAGCAGTTCATCAAGACATAAAATAATTGAAGTATGGATTGATGTCTGCCAGGAATAGTAGGAGGCCTGACAGAAAGGGTTTTGGCCAAAGGGGTTGAGCTGTCTGGCCCCCAGGGAATCCATTTTTCTACTAGCACCCCCAGTCTCTCTTTTGAGCTTTAATGGTATCTGTTTTGCAGGGGGCATCCAGGCACTGGTTTGGAGAGTAGATTATGGTCTTTGCATCAAAGGACTTTTGTAACACATAATGAAAGACTTTCCCTTTTTGCCTCAGTTGGCTTTCTGGGGGAGGGCAAGGGAGGTGTTGACAGCTAGTTAAGATTTGGTTGTTTCTGAGTTGCTGTCAGCATAGCAGTGATTCATGGCACAGCAGTATGTTATAGTGGAGAAAACCAAGGACCAGGGTAAGTCATTTGATCTCTTCGTCATCTGTTTTCTTATTTGTAGAAAAGTAATATTTGCCCTGTCTAAACTTTATATTGCAGTCCAAAATATTTCTTTTTGAGAAGACGTCCTTTCACTTTCATTCTTTTTCTTCTTCTTGAGATAGGGTCTCACTGTGTTGCCCAGGCTAGACTATAGTGGCATCATCATAGTCGCTTTAATGTCCTGGACTGAGGTAATCCTCCTGCCTCAGCCTCTCAAGTATCATCTGGGATTACAAGCATGAACCACCTCATCTGGTTAATTTCCTTCCCTCCCTCCTTTCTTCCTTCCTTCCTTCCTTCCTTCATCGTAGCTCACAGCAACCTCAGACTCATGGGTTCAAATGATCCTCTTGCCTCAGCCTTCTGAGTAGCTGGAATTACAGATACTTGCCACCATGTCTGGCTAGTTTTTCTATTTTTAGTAAAGATAGGGTCTCACTCTTGTTCGGGCTGGTCTTGAATTCTGGAGCTCAGGCGATCCACCTGCCTTGGCCTCCCAAAGTGCTAGAAGTACAGACAGGAGCCACTGTTTCTGGCTCAGTACTCCTCTTCCCTTGAATGTCTATGTTAGGATAAGAATTTACCAAGTGAACCATCGTGAACAACCATATTATGATAACAGTGGTTATTGCTGTACTTGTGTTGTAGTTCAACTCTTGTGGGGCTACTTGCTAATAATAAAAGGGATTTTAGGCAGATTTAATATAGAACACTGTTTAAATATAAATTAAAACTAATTTAAACTTTCTGTGGGTGTGGGATTGGGGAAAAACACACCATTTTGGCTACTTTGGTTGCAGGACCAGAACATTAAATATAGGTCTGAATGTCTTGTTAGTCAAGAGAAAAATGGAAATATAATGATGAACCATATAATTATCAATTAATACGAAACCCCGCAATTTTATCACTTGTCTGCTGAGAAAGAAGCTTGTTCCTGGTACTAGTAAGAATTGATCTAAAAGCATTTTTATAATAAACATTAAGACACGTACTGGATAATGTCTTTAATAAGGTTATTTCAGAAAGAGCAAAAAGTTTTTTATAGTTTGTTCCTTATAGAGACTCTAAACAAAATCTGAGGGCATACAGTAAAGCAGGGGGCACATGCAGTGAGCATTCTTCTGTTTTAATTTGATACTAGATTATAATATAGAATTTCCTTAACAAAATAGATAAAAAGCCTGTCTTTAGACTGTCTTCCTCCAGTTATCTGCTCTGTCAGGTTGGTTTTCGGCAGGGACTGAATAGCTGTCAGATTAATACTAAAAACTCTAGCCAGTGTTTAATCTTTTAAGACAATCTTAGCCTATCCTTCTTTAATGAAATGATCTGTTTGTGTTCATTCTATGTGTGTTGTGGCAATGTGAAAATAAATGGACATATGTTGACTTTTTAATAAAAAACCTAATGATTTGTTTAACTATTTCTTTCTTTCTTTCTTTTTTTTTTTTTAATGGGACAGAGTCTCACTTGGTAGAGTGCTGTGGCGTCACAGCTCACAGCAACCTCCAACTCTTGGGCTTAAGTGATTCTTTTGCCTCAGCTTCCTGAGTAGCTGGGACTATGGGCACCTGCCACAACGCCCGGCTATTTTTGGTTGCAGTTTGGCTGTGGCCGGGATCAAATCTGCCACTCTTGGTATATAGGCTGGCACCCTACTCACTGAGCCACAGGTGCTGCCCTATTTAACTATTTTCATTACTGTGTCCAATTGGTAATAAAACATGTATCCAGCAAGTTTTATTTTGAAAAAACAAAACAAAACAAAACACATCATTCACAATCAATTGACAAGTGCAATAACGTGTTACTCCATCCCCCAGGATGCTAGCTTTTAGTTATATATGAAAAATTTTTTTTTTTTTTGAGATGGAGTCTCACTTTGTTACCCTCTGTAGAGGGCTATGGCATCACAGTTCACAACAACCTCAAACTCTTGGACTTAGCGATTCTCTTGCCTCAGTCTCCCAAGTAGCTAGGACTGCAGGCACCCACCATAACGCCCAGATATTTGTTGTTGTAATTGTTATTGTTGTTTGGCAGGCCCTGGCCGAGCTCCCTAGCCACTGAGCTATAGGTGCCATGCTGAGCCACATGTGAAATTTTTTTGTTTACGGTCAGAAATATAAATATATGTTTTAGAGATTTGCTGAGAGATGCTACTGTGTCTATATGATAGAAAGTGGAAATCCTGGATTTCTTTTCTTGGGACGTTGATGTTGGAGTGTGGGGAAGAAAAAAGTCATTGGAAAATGTTGGTATAGCCAGTGCATATTTGCTAATTGAGAGAAGTTTTTTTTTTTTTTAAGAGACAGAGTCTCACTTTTTCACCCTTGGTAGAGTGCTGTGGTGTCATAGCTCACATAAACCTCCAATTTCTGGCCTTAGGCGATTCTCTTGCCTCAGCCTCCTGAGTAGCTGGGACTACAGGCGGCTGCCACAACGCCCAGCTATTTTTTTGTTGTACTTTGGCCAGGGCTGGGTTCGAAACTGCCACCCTCCGTATATGAGGCCAGCGCCCTACCCACTGAGCCACAGGCGCCACCTGAGAGAATTCTTTTAGACCTCAGAAATGAGGGTAAACCACAAGGCTGTATATGAACAAATCGATTATGAGGTGATTTTCTTACTTTATTGAACCTTTTTGGCATCAGTTTCATAAGATGTTTATTCATTACAGTTTAATTTTTCATTTTTTTCTTTTTGCTACTGTCTGAACTAAAGAAATACAGGGGAGTCCATTGTCCCTTTCCCCCCTATTAGTAAGTTATTTTCTATCTTGTCCCCTTCTATTTCTGAACAGATTCTTGAATTGGTTGGGAGGGCAGCGCATTCTGTACTTGCTTTTATCCATTATTTAAGTTTGCATTCAATTATACTCAGCCTTCCTTTCAATTATGGGGATGGCCCTTGAGCATTTCTATTTCAGGGACTTAGGTGTCTGTTACAACAATTAGCAGTGGAGAGAGGGAATTACCCATAATTCTTGTCCTCCGAAGAGATGTACTGCTAATGGATCCCTGATCTCCCATCTGACTCCTCTGGAGAGCCACTGCTCTTGTTTACTCCTTGGCTCAGGGTTTCCAAAATTGGAACTGGCAAGAGGTACTCAGTGTTATAAACCAGATTCAAGTTCCCTAGAAGGGCATCTGCTGCAAGGCCCAGGATTCTAGCTCATGTTACTATTGCCCATCATGCCTCTCAAAGTTCTTTTTCCTCTGCTGTTTCACTGGGTCCTCATATATTTACCATTTGTAAAGTGAAGATCTACTACTGTGCTATCTGATATGGTAGTCATTAGCCATTTGTGGTGATTTAAATTAAAATTAGTTAAAATTTTAAAACTTAAAAATTCAGTTTTTTAGGACAGTCACATTTCAAGTGCTCAATAGACACATGTGACCAGGGGCTTGTGTGATGGACAGCATAGATAGAGAGCACTACCATCACAGTATGTTCTACTGCACAGTGTTGGTTTAGAAAGCAAGTGGCTGATGCCAGTCTGTCTTCATGGACTGCCTCCCCCCTGCCTTTCTTAAATAGCTGCTTGGTGATCATTATTATTATTATTTTGCAGTTTGGGGCCAGGGCTGGGTTTGAACCCACCACCTCTGGTATAGAGGGCCAGTGCCCTGCTCCTTGAGCCACAGGTGCCACCCAATGATCACCATTATTATTTTGCTGCTTATTAATCATTTAAAGTTGTTAAGTCAAAGGTGGTAGATATTCCAAGCTAAAGCCACCGCCAGCAATGCCAGGTTCTCTGCCTCTTGTTGCCTGGCATTTTATATGTGTGCAGTGCCATGGTGGTTCTGTCTACTGAAAATGTGAGGAGCTGACATGCAGGTCGTGAGGCTTAGCAGAAAGCCATACCTGATCCTGTGGTGGGGTTCTGTAGCTTGAGTCTTTTCCTGCTATTCTGATTCTCCCCTTCAGGCAGGCATGGAGAAAGTAGGTCTGGTGAAATATGAAGGCTCATCTTGGAAAAGATGTTTGGTTTTTAGGACTTATTTTGTAAAAATTAAGTCCAAAGCATTCTAGGGGAGTTAAGATAATTCCATGAGTGATTTTTTTTTTTTTTTAATTCCCTTGAAACCTCAATGAGAAATTGGGAAGTTTTTTGTCATTATAATTTTGTCCATTATAAATTATATATGTTTCAAAACAAAACAACCGTAAGTTACAAAAGTCTTTGTAACTTTGTTAAGCAATGTAAGGTTGGTCAAATATCAGAGAAACAAGAGTGTATAATAACCAAATATTATTTGCTTGTTTCTCCAGAAATGTAAACGTGAGATTTTGCATATTTGCAAATATAGCCACATTGCACAGATGGCCCTGGGCCCATATTAAATATTGCTGTCTCCCTGGTTCCCACAAGATGATTTTCCTCCTAGTTCTGTGCTTTAGTTTGTTTGGTGTGTTAGAGGTAATGAGGACAATGGGGAAGCACACTTATATGAGGTCTGACAATTAAGTTCATGAATGAACACTGTGTACTTAAAATTGGCAGCACTGTATAAACAACTTGGTAAGGTTTCATATTTCTTGTATATCAGTATCTTACAGTTGTGTTCATGTTGATGTGTGGTGGTGTTCTGCAGTGGCATTCATAATTGTTGTTATGTGCTTTTTTGTGCTATTGCAAGAATGTTGGAACTTGAATTAGAGCAATGAACAAATATTGGCAAAATTTCTTGTTAAACATCACAAGAGTGGAAGTGAAATCAGGTACATCTTAGTCCAAGTTTATGGGGATAATGCCATGAAGGAAATGGCAATATGCAAATGGATTAAATGTACCAGGCCTGGGAAAATTCTTGCTGTGTGTTGAGACCTCAGTTTTTGGGCTGAGGAGGTATGGTGAGCTGTTGGGAAAAGCTAAGGAGGATTAAATGGTAAATTTCCGAGAGAATTACAAATTGCTAGATTAGAATCACAATCCATAAAAGAACAGTTTAGGAAAATGGAGTTTTGTTGTAGATTTACTGTGAAATGTGAAATAATGAAGAAATCTTGGTTTGGGAATTGGGTAATGGAAATTTAGGGGAAGTTGAAATACAGAGTATGCTATAAAAATGTATACACATTTTAAGAAAGGAAAAAATTACATTAAATTTATAATATTCCATATATACCAATAACGTTTGTTATCTTATATCTTTTGAAATCAAAGAAGTCAAATGTGACGTATTATTGTGTTAATACAGTTGTTTCTTTTTTCTTTCTTTTTTTTTTAAGACCGAGTATTACTCTGTGTCCTGGGTAGAATGCCATGGTGTCATATCTCATAGCAACCTCAAACTCTTGGGCCTTAAGCAATCCTCTTGCCTCAGCCTCCCAAGTAGCTGAGACTACAGTTATCTGCCACAATACCTGGAATTTATTTGTTTATTTTTTTTTTAGTAGAGACAAGGTCTTGACCTCCTGAGCTCAAGTGATCCATCTGCCTCAGCCTCCTAGAGTGCTAGGATTAGAGATGTGAGCCACCATGCCCCTCTTCAGTCTTTTTATTTCTTAAAATGATATACATGGCACCCTTAGTATATGTCACAGTTTAATACTTTCTGTAGTTTTGAAATGATTTATTTATTTTGTATTCAATGAAGGAATTCTGTTTTTTTCATAAAGGTATCATGTATTAAGCCACATGAAATCCCAGAAAAAATGATGAGACAACTTATTTTTAGATTGGGGGAAGAGAATAAAGAGTCAAAATTAGTTTTGAGGGGAGAATCACTTTTTCTTTCTGGTGGCTCTTTTATCGCTCAGAGTGGTCTTTGAGTAAGAGTGATCATTAGCTATACCAATTGAAGGGGAATTGATTTCATCTAGTGTGCTGGTGAAATAATGGGGTAGCTACAAATCCAACCTTTTTGACATAGTGTTCTCAGGTTTTTGAATGTCTACCCACTTGTCACAAGTACTGGGAATAATCATTTGCTCCTTTAAATGAAGGAGCTCATAGGTACTGTAGTTCAGGGATTGATTACAGGATGATGCAATGCTTTGCTATTCCCAAAGTCTATATATTCAGTTGTTTTAGAGGCTTTCCATGTAATGCATTTGACTTTTAGCTTCTGTTGCTAAAGTAATGGTAACATATTCTTTTTTCCATTTGTTTATTTATGGTCTTGTTTTCTACCCTTGCAAAACTTGATATAGGTACAAAGTTTCAGAAATGTACACATACAAGAGTAATAGATAACTCTGATTTCGTTATAAGGCAATAATTTAAGTTGACAGGTTTAGCTGATAACATAAAACACAAGAGAGAAATAGGATCAGTTTATAGATTTCAGCAGAACCCCTGAGAGTGAGTTGCTGCTTTGAAGAGCTGACTCTAGTACTGTTGTTTTGTCTAATATATTGTAAAGTGAAATAAACTGATGTTTGTGAAAATCTGGCTGACCAAGATTAAAAGAATAGGATTGTAAATTAGCTGCTTCCTTTATATCACTTTAAGCAACTTTCTGAAGGGACTAAATGACAGGACATTAGGGTCCTTAGAAGAACTTGAAGTCCAACTTCTCTAGAATTTCAAGAGGCCAAGAGAATGGATGGGCCTGCTTGTGGCAAATATTAGTGGGAGTCTCAACTTGACAACTCTCCAGGCCCCACTGTACTGTGTCCTAGGAAAATGGATTCTTAGAGTGGAGGTGATTGTGAGGTCCAGATGTCTGGAAAGCAGACCTTGTGGAAGGTCATTGGAAGTTCTGTCAGTGTGACAGCTGTAGCCATCCAAAATAAGATTGTGAAATATTTTAGTGGTTTGGCAAAACTAAAACCAATTCAGTATAACAGGGCATTGACACATAGCATCTCCACACAGAAAATAAGCATTCCTCCCTTACCTTGATATTTATTCCTTGGGCCTCAAGCAATCCTAAAAACATTCTAGCATTTATATAGTATTATCTTGTTACCGTGTTTTATTCCCTGTGACATGCACCAGGGAAAGGGCAGCAGCTGTTTTAGGGTATCCAGGAGCCTTTTTGCATAGTTAGTAGGAGTGGACATCAAGCTAACCACATGTGTCCTTTTCGTGCATCTCAGTGGGTACCACATATTGAGAAAAGTCCTTGGATTGCTTTACCTCTGTAGAGCAGTTTGAACTGATGCCCTTATTTTGAGATAGTTCATACTGAAGAGGAAAAATAAACTTCTAGAGGATGGAACTTTTAAAGTCGTGCTTCCACCCTTCTGCCTCAAGGCAAGCTGTACTGAACCTTGTCTAGGTTGGTTAGGGCACTCTCCTTTCAGAGGTTTCTGTAGATAATGCTCACAGACTCCAGTTGGTAATCTCTGCTTTTCAGTCATAATGCTTAGGATTAAATAACCCAGAGATGTTTAGCTCTGAAGGCAAGAAGGGATGGAGGGAAATGATTTCTATTTTTAAAACTCTTGAATTGCCTCTACTCCCAACTTATTCACCACTCCCAAGGTGGGAACAAATGCCCCTGAAGTCCCTTCCTCTTCTACTCTGGCTTTCCCTGTTTAAGACTTGAGGCTTTGGCTCAGCGCCTATAGCTCAGTGGCTAGGGTGCCAGCCACATGCTCAGGAGTTGGCGGGTCCAAATCCAGCCCAGGCCTTCCAAACAACAATGACAACCCCAACCAAAAAAAAAAAAAAAAAAATAGCTGGGCGTTGTGGCTGGCACCTGTAGTCCCAGCTACTTGGAGGCTGAGGCAAGAGAATCACTTAAGCCTAAGAGTTTGCGGTTGCTATGAGCTGTGACGCCACGGCACTACCCAGGGCAACATAGTGAGACTCTGTCTCCAACAAAGAAAAAAAAAAACAAAAACAGACTTGAGGGTTAGATTTTAGATTAGATGAGGGCTCTGTTCAAGGTCATATGGGGATAAAGGTATTGAAGTTGCACCCAGCATCTTGTTCATTGGTTTGTGTTTGTGCAGGGTCTCTGTTCCCAGACTTCTCAACTACCTCCTTGTAAATCCATAATGCTAGCAAAATATCTGTGAGATATTTTATTGTAGACATGCAATTTACATTTTTATTTATTTGTATTCACACATAAAGTTTTGTGTATTTACTGTGTATAACATGGTGTTTTGAAGTATGTATACATTGTAGAATGACTAAATCTAATATATACATTACTTCACATAGTTATTTTTGTGGTGAAAACACTTCACATCCAATTACTCAGCATTTTTCGATAATACAGTATATACTATGTATATTATTTTTTTTGGGGACAGAGTTTCAGGCTGTACCCTCAGTGGAGTGCCGTGGCATTACAGCTCACAGCAACCTCAGACTTTTTGGGTGATTCTCTTGCCTCAGCCTCCCAAGTAGCTGGCTCTACAGGTGCCAGCCACAATGCCTGGCTATTTTTTGGTTGTAGTTGTCCTTGTTGTTTGGCAGGCCCAGGCTGGATTTGAACCCACCAGTGCCTTGTATGTGGGTGCCCCTCTATCCTCTTGAGCTACAGGCACCGAGTCTATACTACATATTAGTAACTATAGTCAACCATGCTGCATAATAGATCTTCTGAACTTATTCCTCTTATCTAAATGAAATTTTATGTTCTTTGACCAACATATCCCATAACCTTTACCTGCTTCCTCAACCATCCCAGACCCTAGTAACCATCATACTACTCCTCACTTGTACGAGACCAACTTTTTAGATTCCACTTGTAAATGACATCATGTGGTATTTGTCTTTCTGTGTCTGGTTTATTTTACTTAACAAAATGTCCTTTAGGTTCATCCATATCATTGTAAATGATGGATGAACAATATGGATTTTCTTATTTTTATGGTTGAATAATATTCCATCGGTTATGTGTACCACATTTTCCTTCATTCATCCATCGATGGACACTTAGGTTGATTCCATACCTTGGCTATTCAGTGAATATTGTTGCAATAAACATGGGATTGCAGATATCTTTTAAATACACTGATTGCAATTCCTTCAGATAATTTCCAGTAGAATTGCTAGATCATATGGTAGTTTTAATTTTTTGAGGAACCTCCATTCTGTTTTCCATAATGGCTATACTAATTTACATTTCCACCAACAGCATGCAAGGGTTTCCTTTTCTTCCTATTTTTGCCAACATTTGTTATCTTTTGTCTTTTTGCAGGGTGATAATTATTGTGGTTTTAATTTGTTTTTCCCTGATAATTAGTGATGTTGATCATTTTTCATATACCTGTTGAACATTTTTATGTCTTTTTAGAATATCTATTTAAGTCCTTTGCTCATTTTATTTTTATTTATTTATTTATGAGATAGTCTCACGTTGTTGCCCTGGGTAGAGTGCCGTGGCATCATAGCTTACAGCAACCTCTAACTCTTGGGTTCAAGTGATTCTCTTGCCTCAGTTTTTCTATTTATAGTAGAGATAGTGGGGGTGAGGGTCTCACTCTTGCTCAGGCTGGTCTCGATCTCATGAGTTCAAGCAGTCCACCCGCCTCAGCCTCCCAGAATGCTAGGATTACAGGTGTGAGCCACTATGCCCGGCCCTTTGCTTATCAGGTTATTCTCTCACTATTGAGTTGAGTTCCTTATATATCTTATATATTTGCTGCCATCATATGTATAGTTCACAAATATTTTCTCCTATTCTAGAGGTTGTCTCTTCTCTCTGTTGATTGTTTACTTTGCTATACAGAAGGTTTTTAGTTTTGTGTAATCCCATCTGTCTTTTTTTGCTTTTTTTAAAATTTCAGATTAATAGGAAGGTACATGTGATTAGGCTACCTTGTTTATATTTGTAAGGTAAAGCATTTTTGCTTTTCTTGCCTATGCTTTTGGTATCTTATCCGAGAAGTCATGTCCAAACTGATGTCATAGAACATTCCTCCATATTTTCTTCTAATATAGGGGTGTCCAACTTTTTTTCCTCTGCTGTATATTGGAATAATGAGTTGTCTTAGGCCATACATTAAATACACAAATACTAACAAAAGCCGATTAGCAAGAAAAGGTCCATGCATACTTTTGTGATATCCAACACCACAGATAAGTGAAAAGTCCTCACAAAATCAGCATGTGGCCTGTGACTGCAGGTTAGATACTCCTATTCAGCTAGTTTCTTACTTTTGGGTTTTATACTTAAGTATTTTTTTTTTTATTAGATCCTAACAGTATACCTTAATACATTTATGGGGTACAATGTGCTGATTTTATATATAATTTGGAATGCTTACATCAAACTGGTTAACATAGCCTTCACCTCACTTAATGTGTTAAGACATTTATATTCTACACGTAATAGATTTGACATGTACCCTTGCAATATGCACCATAGGTGTGGTCCCACCAATTACCCTCCCTGCATCCAACCTTCTCCCTTCCCTCCCCTTCCCTCCTCTTCTCTCCTTCATCCTGGGCTATAGTTGTTTTATCTTTCATATGAAAGTGTGAGTGATTATATATTGGTTTCATAATAGTACTGAGTACATTGGATACTTTTTCTTCCATTCTTGAGATACTTTACTAAGAAGAATATGTTCCAGCTCTATCCATGTAAACATAAAAGAGGTAAAGTCTCCATCTTTTTTAAGGCTGCATAATATTCCATGGTGTACATATACCACAATTAGTTAATCCATTCATGGGTTGATGGGCCTTTGGTTTCTTCTATGACTTGGCAATTATGAATTGGGCTGCAATAAACATTCTGGTGCAGATATCTTTGTTGTAAAGTGATTTTTGGTCTTCTGGATATATACCTAGTAGAGGAATTGCAGGATTGAATGTCAGGTCTACTTTTAGATCCCTAAGTGTTCTCCAAACTTCTTTCCAAAAGGATGTATTAGGTTGCATTCTGACCAGGCGCCCGCCACAATGCCTGGCTATTTTTTGGTTGTAGTTGTCATTGTTGTTCAGCAGGCCCTGGCTGGATTTGAACCTGCCTGCTCTGATGTATGTGGCTGGCACCTTAGCCACTTGAGCTATAAGCACCGAATCCTCAAAATGGTTTTGGTTCACATTTCTCTGATTAAAGATGATGAGCATTTTTTCATGTATCTGTAGACCATGCACCTATCATCTGCAGAGAAACTTCTGTTCAAGTTTCTTGCCCACAATGAAAAGGGATCACTTGTTCTTTTCTTATTAATAAGTTTGAGTTCTCTATGGATTCTGGTTATCAAACCTCTTTCAGAAACATAACCTGCAAATATCTTCTCCAATTCTGAGGTCTGTCTGCTTGCTTTACTTACTATGTTCTTGACTGTGCAGAAGCTTTTAGTTTGATCAGATCTCAGTAATGGTTTTGGTTTTTGGTTTTTTTTTTTTGCAGTTTCTGGCCGGGACACCCTACTCCTTTGAGCCACAGGCACTGCTCCCCCAGTAATGTATTTTTGGTGCTGTTTCAATTGCCCTGGGGGTCCTTCTCATAAAGTATTCTGCCAGACCAATTTCTTCAAGTGTTTCCCCTGCACTATCTCCAAGTATCTTTATAATAAGTTTCATGTCTTAAGTTTAAATCTTTTATCCAGTGAGAGTCAATTTTTGTTAATGGTGAAAGGTGTGGGTCCAATTTCAGTCTTCTACAAGTCGCCAGCCAATTCACCCAGCACCATTTCTTAAATAGGGAATCTTTCCCCTAATTTCTGTTTTTGATAGGCTTATCAAAGATCAAATGACGATAAGTGTCTGGGTTCATCTTGGTTCTCTATTCTGTTTCATACACCCACCTCTCTATTTTTCTGCCAGTACCATACTGTTTTGATGACTATGGATTTATTGTATAATCTGAAGTCTGATAGCATGATTCCTCCTGATTTGTTTTTATTTCTGAGTCATGTCTTGACTATTCAAGGTTTTTTCTGATTCCATATAAAACAAAGTACTATTTTTTCCAGATCTTTAAAGTATGACAGTGGTGCTTTAATAGGGATTGCATTAAATTTGTAAATTGCTTGGGGTAGTATGGACATTTTAACACTGTTGATTCTTCCCAGCTATGACCATGATAGGTTTTTCCATTTGTTAACATCTTCAGCTATCTCTTTTTTCAGAGTGTCATAGTTCTTTTTATAAAGATCTTTCACATCTTTTGTTAGGTAAATTCCCGGATATTTTATCTTCTTTAGCACTACTGTAAAAGGAATTGAGTCCTTGACTGTTTTCTCAGCTTGACTATTGTTGGTGTATATAAAAGCTTCTGATTTGTGAGTATTGATTTTTGTATCTTGAGATGCTGCTGTATTCCTTAATCACGTCTAAGAGTTTTGTAGTTGTGTCCCTGGTGTTTTCCAGGTATAAAATCATATCATCCGTGAAGAGTGAGAGTTTGATCTCCTCTGACCCTATACATTGTAATTAACTTTGCCAAAGTTAATATGAAGGAGAAAATTCTGCAAGCAGCCAGACATAAGAAAATCATAACCTGCAAGGGGAAGAATATTAGATGACTGCAGACCTCTTAGCTGAAACTTTTCAAGCCGGAAGAGGATGGTTATATTGACCTTCATTCTCCTAAAACAAAACAATTTTCAGCCCAGGATCCTGTATCCAGCTAACCTGAGTTTCATTTGTGATGGAGAAATCAAAATACTTTAATGACATACACATGTTAAAGAAATTTGCCATAACTAAAATATTTGTCTTTAATCCATTTTTATTTTATTTTTGTATATGGTGTGAGATAAGGATCTAATTTTGTTCCTTTGCGTGTGGATACTCAGTTTTCCCAGCACCATTTATTGATGAGACTGTCCTTTCCCCATTGTGTGTTCTTGACGCTTTTGTTGAAAATCACTTGGCTGTAAATGCATGCATTTATTTCTGGTCTCTCCATTCATAATTTGCATTTGATTGGTCGGATCATCTCTATTTAGCAAGATGTGTTGGAATGTGGCTGAGTAGTATATGTTGATTATAACTATGTGGTATTCTGAGTTGTTGTTTCTCATTTTAGAATATGTGTATGTTGTGGGCATATAATTTATAATAGACCCCAGCTATGACAGCATATTTTTAAGGAGAACATTTCCTATAATAAGAAATACCAAACAATTGGTTGATTCGTTCTTTCTAGCTACTTCCCTTTTTTCTTTTTGAAATATATGTCACAGTTTTATGCTTTTTGTAGTTTTGAAGTAATTTGTACCCAAAAAGGGAATTATGTTTTTTTTGAGACAGAGTCTCACTATGTCGCCCTTGGTAGAATGTTGTGGCATTACAGCTCGCAGCAACCTCAAACTCTTGGGCTTAAGCAATTCTCTTGCCTTAGCATCCCAAATAGCTGTGACTACAGGTGCCCACTACAACACCGGCTATTTTTTGTTACAATTGTCATTGTTGTTTAGCAGGCCTGGGCTGAGTTCAAACCCGCCAACCCAGGTATATGTGGCTGGTGGCGTAACCACTGTGCTATGGATGCTGAGCTGAATTGTGTGTTTTTAAAACAAAGATATCATTCATTTACTAACATGAAATGTAAGGAAAATTAAATTATTAATATTTTTTGCTATCAAAGTCATTTATTATTTTATACAAAAGTTAGAGACCAAGCTACAGTGTTATTAAATGCCTTCCTCTCCACCCCCACTCCCCAGAAAACCACCCCAACCCTGCTATAAAAATAGAAGACAACAAAAATACCACAGTTCAGGCTAGGTGTGGTGGCTCACGCCTATAATCCTAGCACTCTGGGAGGCTGAGGCAGGTGTATCAGTTGAACTCAGGAGTTCAAGACCATCCTGAGCAGGAACAAGACCCCATCTCTACTAAAAATAGAAAAACTAGCCAGGCATAGTGGTGGGTGCCTGTAGTCCCAGCTACTTGAGGGACTGAGGCAAGAGGATTGCTTAAGCCCAGGAGACTGAGGTTACTGTGAGCTGTGATCACACCACCACTCTACATAGGGCAACAGAAAGAGACTCTGTCTCAAAAGGTAAAACACAGTTCAGCTGAGCTGGGAACAAAGAGAGGCTCTAAAAAAAATAAATAAATAAGTCAAATACAAGATATAATACCTTCACACGTTTATATAAAAATTGCCATGGGGAAAGTAGTGATCATAGCCATGTCAACTATGGCTATGATCACAGCCATGAAACCAGGGTATTTAGAGCTTCAGGACGGCTGCCACTTCTGGCCACATCTTCTGGGATCTGCTGCAGGAACTAATGATGCTGTAGACAGGGCTGGGGCCCTCATCCCACTCTGAAGTTTAGGCCATTGGCTCAAAGTGCTTTGGGCTAGAAAGATGCCACAGGCTCTTTCCCCCTTTCCAGACAGAGGGCTGGCTGGGGGTTGGAGGTACAAAAGCTTCCCATGCCCAAGATAAGGAAGCCAGCCAAGAGATTTTCCCTGTCCAGAAAGAAAGCCCTCCAAATGTACAAAGTTCATGGCCCCTGGAAGCTGACCCACATGCATTCATATGGCATAAAGGCCCACCACAATTGTAGCCAAGAGGAGTGGAACTTGGAAGGACACGTTGAGTGGGAGCTTTCCTCTGCGAGTCTGTAAGAGAATGATGTCTTATACCCGCTAGTGAAGTGCCTATAGGCCAGGGGTGGCGAACAAGTTCGACTACGCGCTCGGAGATCGCTCCTCAGAGGTCCCTCCTCAGAAGCAGCATAACAAAATCCAAACTTGGCAAAGAGCCACAGTATACAAAATAATGATAAGAGGCAAAGAGCTGAAATT
>CAUYPK010154195.1:0-37458 GCA_963574355.1 Loris lydekkerianus | reverse complement strand
TAGCCGGGCGTTGTGGCGTGTCCCAGCTGCTTGGGAGACTGAGGCAGAAGAATCGCAGAAGCCCAAGAGCTGGAGGTTGCTGTGGGTCCTGTGACTTCATGGCACTCCACCGAGGGTGGTAAAGTGAGACTCTGTCTCTACAAAAAAAAAAAAAAAAAATTTGGTATACGCTTGGCGCCTACAGCTCAGTGGCTACAGCGCCAGCCATAAACACCAGAGCTGGTGGGTTTGAATCCAGCCCAGGGCTGCCAATGACAACTACAACCAAAAAATAGGTGGGCCTTGTGGCGGGCACCTATAGTCCCAGCTACTTGGGAGGCTGAGGCAAGAGAATCACTTAAGCTCAAGTTTGAGGTGGCTGTGAGCTGTGATGCCAGAGCACTCTAAGGCAACAGCTTGAGACTGTCTCAAAAACATACCGTAAATAAAAAGAACTGGTATAGAATAGCTTTATGCAGATGTTTAAGGAAGAATGTGGCTCACACCTGTAATCCTAGCACTCTGGGAGGCCAGATATGGGAGGATTGCCTGAGCTTTTAAGACCAGCCTGAGCAAGTGACCTCATCTCCACCAAAAATAGAAAAAAACTGGCCAGGTGTCATGGCAGGAGACTATAGTCCCAGCTACCAGGAATTTGAGGTTGTTGTGAGCTAGGCTGATACCACATCACTCTAGCCTGGGTCAATGGGCAACAGAGACGCTGTCTCCAAAAACAAAACAAAACAAAAAAACCTTTAAACTTAATTATAATAAACTGAAAAAGTGAAACTTTATATTAAGCATGTCAAGAACTTGGTAGCTAGGGGCATTTCTATCATTGCAGAAAGTTCTACAGGATAGTGTTGTGTTAGGTCTTCTGGGGAGGGGCAATTCAGGACTTCCAACACAAGGTTTCACATATTTATTACTGCACCAGCTTATTAGGGAATAGCACATAAACGAAGAGAAAACTCATTTTCCCAATGAAGTGTGGCAAATGTCCAACTGATGACATTTTCAGCTTGATATGGTAAGATGAGGATAGTGACTGTGATTCAGCGTAAGTACGTGCCGTCTCATGTGCAATTTCTTACAGACCCAGCTTGGTTCTTCTCCAGTGTCTCCTCTTCGAGTTGTACCTGATTTTATTACCGGTTTTCATTCGAATCCACAGGGGAATGGGACGATTTTGTTTTTGTTTCTTGGCCAAAAACCGCTTGATTCTGAAAGTCTTATGAGAGGACATGGCGACAAACGAAACTACTCAGACTCACCACAATGGAGAAGAGCTAGAGAAAGCTGTTTATTTTTCTTTATTATTTTTTATTGAATCATAATGTACATTGATGCATTTATGGGATTCAATAGGGATTGCATTAAATCTGTAGATGGCTTTGGGTAGTATGGACATTTAAAAAATGTTGATTCTTCCCAGCCATGAGCATGGTATGTTTTTCTATTTGTTAACATCTTCAGCTATTCCTTTTCTCAGAGTTTCATAGTTCTCTTTGTAGAGATCTTTCACGTCCTTTGTTAGATAAATTCCCAGATATTTCATCTTCTTTGGCACTATTGTAAAAGGGATAGGGTCCTTGATTGTTTTTTCAGCTTGACTATTGTTGGCATATGTAAAAGCTACTGACTTGTAAGTATTGATTTTGTGTCCTGAGATGCTGCTGTATTCCTTGATCACCTCTGAGAGTTTTGAAGTAGAGTCCCTGGGATTTTCTAGGTATAGGATCATATCATCAGTGAAGAATGAGAGTTCGATCTCCTCTGACCCTATTTGGAGACCCTTGATTGCGTTTTCTTGCCTGATTGCGATGGCTAAGACTTCCATTACTATGTTGAATAGCAATGGAGATAGTGAGCATCCTTGCCTCATTCCTGATCTGAGTGGAAATGTTTTCAATTTTACACCATTCAATATGATATTGGTTGTGCGTTTGCTGTAGATGGCTTCTATCAGTTTAAGAAATGTCCCTTCTATGTATATTTTCTTAAGTGTTCTGATCATGAAAGGATGCTGGATATTATCAAAGGCTTTTCCTGTGTCAATTGAGAGAATCATATGGTCTTTGTTTTATATTTTATTGATGTGATGTATCATATTTATAGATTTTCATATGTCGAACCAACCCTGTAACCCTGGAATAAAACCAACTTGATCATGGTGTATAATTTTTTTGAGTGTTGTTGAATTCTGTTTGCTAAGATCTTATTGAATATCTTTGCATCAATATTCATTAATAATATTGGTCTATAATTTTCTTTCTTTTTTTGGATCCTTTTCTGCTTTGGGGATCAGGGTGATATAGTTCCTTCATAGAATGTGCTGGGAACTATTCTTTCTTTTTCTATGCTTTGGAAAAAGTTGTATAATATAGGTATTATACTAGTTCCTCTTGAAAGGTTTGATAGAATTCAAATGTGAAGCCATCTAGTCCTGAACTTTTCTTTTTTGGGAGATTTTGTATTGTTAATGCTATTTCAATGATTGATATAGGTCTATTCAAGATTTCTAATTCTTTCTGGTTGAGTCTAGGTAGGTGGCATGCTTTCAGATACTGGTTCATTTCCTCCAGATTTTCATATTTCTGGGAATAGAGATTTTTTTCAGTAATCATTGAGGATATTTTGAATTTCTGAAGTGTCTGTTGTTTTTACTCCTGGATAGTTTCTGATAGATGATATTAGAGATTTTACTTTTCTATTTCTGGTTAGGTTGGCCAAATGTTTATCAATTTTGTTAATCTTCAAAAAACCAACTTTTGTGTCATTGATCTTCTAAATGATTGTTTTGTTTTCAATTTCATTTAATTCTGGCCTAATTTTGGTTATTTCTTTTCTTCTGCTGGGCTTGGGGTTGGAATGTTATTTCTTTTCCAGTTGCTTGAGATGATCCATTAAGTTGTTGGCTTCCTCTCTTTTGTCTTCTTGATGAAGGCTTCCAATGCTATAAATTTCCCTCTTACGACTGCCTTTGCTGTATCCCACAGGTTTTGATAATTTGTGTCTTATCATTTTGTTCCAAAAATTTGGTGATTTCCTTCTTAATTTCATGTTTGACCTAGCTATCAGTCAACCTGGGATTATTTAGTTTCCATGACTTTGTTTGGATATAAGGATTCCTGTTGCTGTTGAGTTCAACTTTTATTCCATGGTGGTCCAAGAAGATTCAAGGAATAATTTCTATAGTTTTAAATTTGCTGAGGTTAGTCTTGTGTCCTAGAATATGATCTATCTTGGAGGATGATCCTTGGGCTGATGAGAAGAATGTATATTCAGTTTTATTCAGCTGAAATGTTCTGTAGAGGTCTGTAAAGTCCATTTGTTCTAGGGTCAGGTTTAAGTCTAATATTTCTTTGTTTAGTTTCTTGTTGGAGGATCTATCCAAAACTGTCAAAGGGGTGTTAAAATCTCCAACTATTATAGTGCAGGAAGATATCAAGTTGCTTATATCCATTAGGTTCTGCTTTATGAGTTGAGGAGCATTCTGGTAGGGTGCATAAATGTTAATTATCGAAATCTCTTTATGTTGGGTGTTTCCCTTGGCAAATATGTAGTGACTTTCCTTATCTTTCTTTATCTTTGTTGGTTTAAAGCCAATTGTATCTGCTACTAAAATTGCAACACTTGCTTTTTTCTGGTTTCCATTTGCCTGTATTATACAACTCCATTCTTTCACCCTAAGTCTGTTTTTATCCTTTAAGGTAAGGTGATATTCTTGTATACAGCAGATATCTAGTCGGAGTTTATGTATCCAGTCAGCCAGCCTGCGCCTCTTTAGAGGACAATTTAAGCCATTCACATTAATTGAGAGAATTGATAGGCCTGGTTGTGTTTTGGGTGTCATGATTTTCAGATGTCCAGTGGACATTTGTAATCCTTTCACCACTGTGGAAGTTGGGTTTTGTTCAAAAATTTCTGGGTCAGTTTACTTTGCAGGTAGAGCATTGCACTGGTCGTTGTGGAGATGGGTCTGAGAATGTCCTGGAGAGCTTATTTAGTATGGCAAATTTCTTCAACATGTCTATGTCATTAAAGTATTTGATTTCTCCATCACAAATGAAACTCAGTTTAGCTGGATACAGGATCTTGGGCTGGAAGTTGTTTTGTTTTAGGAGACCGAAGGTCAGTGACCATCTTCTTCTGGCTTGAAACGTTTTGGCTGAGAGACCTGAAGTCATTCTGGTACTTCTCCCTTTGTAGGTGATCCTTTTCTTACATGTGGCTGCTTGCAGAATTTTCTTCCTCGTCTTAACTTTGGCAAAGGTAAACACAATGTATCTCGGAGAAGCTTTATTTGGATTGAGTCTTGCTGGGGTTCTGAAACTGTCTGCTATCTGAAGTTCTATATCTCTTGCAAAGCTTGGGAAATTCTCCTCCAAAATCTCTTGGAGTAGAGCATCTTTACCTTTAGGGCCATCCTCTTCTCCTTTGGGAATTCCTATAAGATGAATGTTTGATCTTTTGGAGTGATCTCACAACTCTCTCAGGGAATGATCAGTTTTTGCTTTCCATTTGTCTGCCTCTTTGAGTGTTTCAAAAGCTTTGTCTTCAGTTTCAGATATCCTTTCTTCTTCCCGGTCCACCTATTACTGAGGGATTCTACTGTATTTTGGAGCTCCTCAACTAACTTTTCTGTTTCCTTGAGCTCTGCTATCTCTTTTCACCATGTCTTTGGTGACTTGGGCTTTGAATTCATTAATTTCTTGAGACAACTTTAGAACTACTCTTTGGAATTCAATTTCTATCTTTTCTTCCACTCTATTTATCTTATTTGCAATCCATATTCTGAATTTGATTATTTCTGACATTGCTGCCATTTGTCTATGTGTGGCATCTTCAGTTGTATCTCCTATGTCATTTCTTGGGGGGGGGGGGAGGTTGATCTATTCTGGTTATTCATGTTGCCAGAGTTCTTCTGTTGGGTCCACAACATTTTTATTTTCCACCATTTGGTTATTATTAGAACTGATAGAGTGAGATTGAATTGGGGTTCCCAGGTAGTAGAGATAGCCCCTTACCAAAGCACTAGGCTTTATAATTGTGGTTTATCTCCTATAACCTTACAAAGGCCCCTTTCAGAGTTTGGCCAGAGACCCTGAGGACCTACTTGGTGAGATAGTGCAAGATAGCTCCATTTTGATATCAGCCAACCTCTACCCTATCCTAAGAAGCCAAAGTATTAGGTTTGAATCTCAACTGTGAAGAGATACAAACAGCTGTGGTGCCCAGCCCCCATCCTGAAGAGTTCTTTTCCACTACAGAACTTCAAAAATCAACCTCAGAATGTCCCTGAGTGGACAGCCCCAGACACAGGTTCCAATTCAATTGTCTGAGGCAGTGCAAACCCTGCTCAACAGAGAGGAGTCCAAGGGTCTCCAACAGCACAATTGGAGCCGGGGATCTGCACTCCCGCCCACCAGACTCAGGACACACTGTTGTCTGCTTCTCTGCTCACAGGTCCAGTTGGAGCCAGGGGCCATACCCCCACCCACTGGTCTCAGTCCACACCCAGCTACCTTCTGCTTGCCAGACCAGTTGGAGTCAGAGGACCACGCACCCACCTGCCAGTAGTCTCAGTCCACTGCCTGGCAAGCCTCTGTTCACAGTCTCTGTTTGAGTCAGGGTACTGCCCCATCCTCTGGTCTCAGTCCAGACCCAGCTAGCCTCTGCTTGCCAGACCAGTAGGAGTCAGGGGACCATGCCCCTGCCTGCCAGTCTCAGTCCACTTACTGGCAAGCCTCTGTTCACAGGCTCTGTTGGAGTCAGGGCACTGGCCCCACCCTCTAGTCTCAGTCTACACCCAGCTAGCCTCTGCTCACCAACCCCACTGGAGACAAGGGACCATGCCCTCACCCTCGGGTCTTAGTTCACACCCAGTAAGCCTCTGCTCAAGTGTTCTGTTGGAATCAGGGGACCACGCCCTTGCTCTCAGGTCTCAGTCCATGCCTAGCAAGCCTCTGCTTGCTGGCCCAGCAGGGGCTGAGGAATAGCCCTGTCTGCTGAACTCAGGCCACATGGGGCAACCACTCTCCCACTGTGGGTGCCGTCAGAGCTGGGGGTTCTGCAACCTGTGCTGCCAGACATGGCCAAAACTGAGGGTCAACACCACCACTGGCCGGCATAGCCATAAGCACATGACTATTCCTTCTCTGACTGAATGCCCCTTTCTTCCCACACCCTCTTTCTTCCCTGTTAATCACAGATTCTGTCCTTATGGTTGGCGGTCCACACTATGCCAAGATCTCTCAGGACAAGACCAAACACTCTGTGCTCTGCAGGGGGAAGAACTTCTGCCATGTGAGGGGGAAAAGTTTGGACTTGTGGGGGAAAATATCTGTTCAATTTTATGCCTGGCGGGGTGGTGTCTAGGTTCATAAGTGGGACCTCCCCGGAGAAAGCGACCTGGAGTTTGGCAGTTCTCTCCAGTGAGGTAAAATGAGAAGTCTTTTGTTCCCTGTTGGTTCACAGCCTGTGGCAGGTCCCTGCATGGGGGAGGGGTCTCCCATCCTTTAGTCGATAGGCTTTGTACCTGAAATTCGTTTTCTTGAATGCTCTTCTTTGGAGTTACAGCTTGCCGAACTTTCTTGGCTCAGCTCCCCACCTTTGGCTTCATAGAGTCCGATTCCGTCCAGTTTTTCTTCCTCTGCTCAGGAGCCTCTGCCGAGGGTTGCTACCAGTCAGCCATCTTCTTAGAATCCCTCCAATGCTACTCTTCTCATTAAATATATTTTTGTTTGTGAAAGTAGCTACATTTGATAAAAATAAGTAATATTCACATGTAATGAGTTTATTATTGTTATTTTTAAAACAAACCAATAAATACTTTTTAAAAAGTCAATTTTAAGTCCCTCCCTCCTTCCTTCCTTCCTTCCTTCCTTTCTTCTTCTTCTTCTTCTTCTTCTTCTTCTTCTTCTTCTTCTTCTTCTTCTTTTTTTGAGACAAGGTCTTGCTCTGTGGCCTAGGTTGGAGGGTAGTAGCATGATCACAGATCACTGTAACCTGGAGTTCCTGGGCTCAAGTGATCCCCCCACCTCAGCCTCCCCAGTAGCTAAGACAACAAACAGGTATGCCCCACCACACCTGGCTAATTTTTAAACTTTGTATAGAGACAAGGTCTCACTTTGTTGCCCAGGCTAGTCTCAAACTCTTGGCCTCAAGAGATCCTCCCACTTTGGCTTCCCACGTGCTAGGATTGCAGGCATAAGCTACTATACAAAGCCATTAGTTTTAATTCTTAATTTTGTAACTACTGATAGATAAAACTCAGATACACAAAAGCTTTCTGGGAGTCCTCAAGAATTTTCAAGTGGTAAAAAGAATCCTGAGACCAAAATGTTTGAGACCCACTACCTTAGAGAGAAAAAAAAAAAAAAAGTTAAATTTTGAGCTAGTCAAATAGTTTATATGGAAGAAGGTGGGATATGGAAAGAGGTAGGGCAGGGGATTAAGATGAAGTTAAATTCTCTTCTAGTTTGTGCAGATGTCTTCTGGAGAGTTGGGAGATATTGGCTTTGCCATTAATATTAGTAGTAGCTCAGTGAGTAGGGTACTAGCCCCATACTGAGGGTGGCAGGTTCAAACCTGGCCTCAGCCAAGCTGTCATTAGTATTAGTAGTGTCTACTAATTTGAGAGCACCTATTGTGTGCTAAATACACTACATTGATTACTTCATGTATTACTACCCCAACCTTAAAAGGTGCTGTTAAAGCAGTGGGGATTTGTGGTTCAACATAGTGGTCAAAATAATCAAAAAGAACAAGTAAAGTTTTAGCAAGAAAAAGAGAGTTTACTTGCACAGCAAGCTGGGTCCCATCCTAGTGACTGTGGGCTCCTGGGAAGAGCAGTTTCAGGTTTTATACACATCTTTTTGAGGAGTTATCAGCTGCTTCTTGGAAGTTTCCCAGAGTCTTAGTTAACTCTGTTCTCAAAACAACCCACTGGCAAGGTCTTGAAAACAACCCACCTGTAAGATAAGAATTCATGTGAAAGGTCTTAATCAGCCTCCTTCCCACCATAGCCCAGGTCAGCCTGACCCAAACCAATCTAAAATAGCATAACCGTATCTGTCATCCGCCCTGCTCATGTTAAGCCAACTGCCTAATGGTATGCCTTTTTATAATAACAACAATGATGATGATGGAAGTAAACCCTGGTTCACAGAGGTCAAATGACTTGCCTAGGATGTAACAGCCAGGATGCAAACCCAGTTTTGTCCTTCACAGCCAGTGTCTTTAACCAGGACTCCACGTTACCCCCGGGTTTTTTTTTTTTTTATTTTTAGTTTCATCAAGATCTTTATTAACAGAGCATGTAATCTTTTTAACCCATTCTTAATCACACCCATGCCTGAGCATCAGAAAAACCATAGAAAGAAATTCAATTTAGATGCAATCACTTTTTGGATTTTTATCCATCACCAAGGCTACTGTGGCATTCCAATCTAACAACAAGTCTTATTTGTGTGTTTTTCTGGCAATGTCAGAGCCAGGAGTGTTAAAGAGTTAAATGTTCTAATTTCTAGTAGAAGAAACTGAGGCCCAGAAAAGGCAAGTGAATAGTGTGAAATCAACAGGCTAGTGAGATATGAGGCTGGGCTAGACCCCAAGTCTCCTAAATTCCAGCCCTGTATGTACGGCTAGGACTAGAAGCCTCGGTTATAGTTGTATTGATTCAGGAATAAAAGTTTTCTTCGGTACCAGCAGCTATCGTGAGAAATTGCTTGTGACTAGAGCAGTGGCTCCCAACCTTCCTAATGTCGCGAACCTTTAATACAGTTCCTGTGGATGGTGACCCACAGGTTGAGAACCGCTGGTTTACAGCTTAAACTGTTAGGGATGCTGGGCTCAGGAATCTGTACTTCTGCCCTTGGAGCCCCTCCATCAAAAAGTCTTCCCTTCCAGTGGGCTCCCTCAAACAGAGAAGTCATAAATGTGGGGGTTGACTGCCTCTTGTTGGTCACAGCTAATCAAGAAATAATAAGCCTTCTTGATACTTGGAACCATCAAGTATCTTGGGCTTAGGCAATTCTCTTGCCTCAGCCTTCCAAGTGGCTGGGACTATAGGCGTCTGCCACAACACCCGGTTATTTTTTGTTGCAGTTTGGCTGGGGCCAGGTTTGAACCTGCTACCCTCAGCATATGGGGCCTGCACTCTACCCACTGAGCCACAGGCACCACCCTTACCACCTGGTTGTAAGTGACCATGACCAAGTCTCCTAATGTTCCTGGCTACCAGTTTCCCAATCTATACAACAAATGGGGTTAGCTAGAGCTTTACTCATGGTGGTTCAGGTCCTCAGTTCTATGCAGAACATACAGTAGATCCTCTTGCATTTCGAAGACTCCCACTTTGGTGATCTCTAAAGTCTGGTCGAGCTGCCTGATGCCATAATTTTCATAATCCATATTCTTAATGCTATTACCACGAGTCCTGGGATTTGACTGGCTTTGTGGTTGAAGAGGAAAGAAGTCTAAGCAGAGAATGAAGGGGCTGCCGATTCATTAGAGTGGAGAGGCAAGATAGCAATCCAGTATTAATTCATTTTGCCACTGAATCCTGGACGCCTGAAACTAGAAACCTAAGCATGAAGCTTCCCACTGCCAGAGGATCCCCCCACCCCCAATTCAGGAATTGCTTTCAGCCAACATTACCTCTGCTTTTTGAGCACAAGCCAGGCTATTGTGCTGGAAATAATCTGTGTTAGTCTTATTGGAGTAGCTTGCGTTGCCATGGTTACTATTTGGGTTGTGTGCTCCTAAAATTTCAAGTATTTATCAGGCAAAAAGGAGTTCACTGATTTTTCTCTTCTGGCCTTTGGAAAGTCAGATTGGAGAGAAAGCAGATCCAATATCCTATTAAATGTCTGTTTTTGAGTGGGTACTGTCACACCCAGCATTGCAAAGTAATGGTTAACTCTCAAGCAGTGAAAAGTGGCTTGGCGGTGGCCTTGAAAAATGGAGTTATCAGCACCCTGCTGAGGACCCACAATCAGGCCTCCTGATGGATGGAAATGCAGGTTGTCATCGCCGGTTGTGCAGCTCAGGAAATTGCGGGAGGCAGGTGGTTATTTGTGACAGAGCAACACAGAGCTGGTCAGTAGGTTTCCCAGTTGCAGCCCCTTGTGTGGACGGTACCTCCCTCCCCACTGCTCCCAGCGCTGAAAGCTGGGGCAGAAGTTTGCAGGGAAGACGGGAAGGGGAGGTGGGCACCAACCAGTGTGTGTGTGTGTGAGTCAACAGCAAAGGAAGCACCGGGGCCACTCGGCACTGTGCGTGTGCGACACATGAAGACCCTGCTTTTGCAGCCATCGTGTCTGTTTGCACCGCCTGTTTGCCTGTCTGGTTCACAGGCTCTGAGTCAGCCCACGACGGTGCACAAAAATAATCCCTTTCGCCCAGTCGCCATGAGCCACACTGGTCTTTACATGGCTGTCTCCTAGGAGCTCAAAGCTATGCCACAAGGCTAGAAGCTGTGTTTACAAGCTTTTCATCCGTTTTCCTTAACTTGTGGTTGCCATGGTTTCCTTAGCCTGCTGGGCCTGGCCCTTTAAGGGGTACAAGCTGTCCACTCAACCAAAAACAGAGGTACTGCTTCCACGGCACCTGGTCTGTTGCCCATGAGCCTCAATTGTATTTCATCACCTGCCCATTCTGAACCCAAACTTCTCCCTTGGTAAGGCTGATCTTGACCTTTGCCCCAGCATGAGTACAGTGTAGAGTCCCCTTACTGCCTGTCCCATCCCCTCTGCATCGGCCTCAATCAGGGTGCTTATTTTGCTGCATGTTGGACTGGCTTGTCAGTAGCTCACTTTGCTTTGCAGAGCCCTGTCTACTCTGGCACCATCACAACTACCTACTTATATATAGGCCTCTTTAATACTCAGAGGCAGCCAGCAAATCCTGTCACCCTGTCGTGGACAACTCTTGCTGCTGGCCCTACATCCATTCTCCCCGTTTTCAGGTAATATCACTTTGTGTTTGGGGGCTCTACCCCATTGTTAGTTTATAGATTTCTAGTGGGACTCAATCTACCCCCTTATTCCAGGGCCCATTCAGAATATTATCTCCAAATTTCAATGATGGGTCCAGGCACAGACCATGTCATCCAAGCTAAGTCAATGAGAATTGATTCTGGAACTTGACTAGGAAAAAGAAGTTTTTGCTCTATGCTTGTTTGGGGAGGCTGGATGTAATCTCAGTGTAGTAGGTGGTGCTACTACTTAAAAAGAATGAACCAACACACCAGAGAACAGAACTAAGAGACCAAAAGAGAGCCTGTGACTTGACATTATTTCCATGACTCCAGCTGTAATCTAGATACCCAGTCGGAATAAGTGCCCTTTGTATGCAAATACCTGTTGGGGCTGGCTGTTCTATCTTTTGCAACTGAGTCTAATACCTCCCCATTCCTGAGGACATCAAGGCTGGAGAAGTGAGATAATCTACCCCGGGTACTGGCTGCTGAGATTTGACCCCATTACTTTTGGCTCCGACAACTGTCTCTTCTACTATGCTGACTTTAAATAGTGATCTTACAATTGTGACACATTTCCCAACACTCAAAGTACCTTTACCTGGCTCACAACACCACACTAATTCTACTGCTCTGACCAGGGACTCCCAGCACAGAGCTGTTATTATTATAAACACAGTATGATCAACCCCATTTTCCAAATGAGGGCACTGAGAATTGGTTGTGTGCACACTTAGCCAGCGAGTGGCAAAGTGGGACTTCGTATTCAAGTCTGATTTAATATTCATTACATTTCCCTACATTACTTCCAGGGTATGCCATGAAGAGTAATGGCCACATCTGGTGGCCTCATGTCCCTTGCTCTTCCCTGCGGAGCCTTGACACTGCACACCTTGGAGAGAGTCACCCTTGGTGGAGCTGGATGTGATGGAAGGAGTCTGCGTGTCAAAGAGACCCAGCTCTGGATGTTGTTTCCATCACTTACTGACTCTGGAACTGGAGTATTGCATTCAGACTACTGTAAGAAAACGCCATAAACTGGATGGCTTACAAACAGCAGAAATTTACTTCTCACGGTTTTGGGTGGAGGGAAGTGCAAGACCCAGGGTGCCACCAGATTCAGTGTCTGGTGAGAGCTGCTTTGTACCTGGTGTCCACATCTGAGAGATGGGAAAGGCAGCTGTGTTGGTCTCTTTCATAAGGGGCACTAACCCCATACTTTCCCAAAGGCCCCACCTGCTAATTCCATCACCTTATTAGGTATTAAGGATGTTAGGATTTAAAATAAAAATCGGGAAGGGGGGGGCAAATATTCAGACAATAATAGTAACCATGGGCAAATGTTGTGCTTTATCTGACCTCTAGTTTCCTCTCTTCTAAAGCCTTTGAGTCAGGAAGAATAATATTAATTCCTTGAAGTGTTTTTATGAGGATTAGATGAAGATAATACACGTGAGTAGTAAAAATAGTATCAACAGTTACTATTGATATTGACATAAAGGAGCATTTACTACGTGTGTTGATTCAGCCCTCATCTGGCGGGTACTATTCTTATCTCCATATTCCATAGGAGAACAGAGAGGTCAAGTGACTTGCTTAGGGTCACACATCATGGAGTGGCAAAGCAGTTCTCAACCCCAACATGCTGGTTAACGGGTCTTTAAAAAAAATTGTTTTTTATGAAATCATAGTTGTGTGCATTAATGCAATTGTGGGGTACAATGTGCTGGTTTTATATACTATTTGAAATATTTTCATCAAACTGGTTAACATAGCCTTCACCGCAGTTTCTTAGTTATTGTATTAAGACATTTATACTCTACACGTAGTAAATTTAACATGTACCCTTTGTAAAAGGCACCGTGCTTGTGTTCCCACCGATTACCCTCCCTCCACCCATCCAGTTAACAGGTCTTACTCTCGGCACTGTGAAAGGCCTAGTACAGTGCTGAGCACAGAGTAAGTGCTCAAATAATAGCAGACTCTTTCTCCAGCCCACTCCTATTTCTCTGGAAACCTTTGTATCCAGTGATCAGGACAGAGCTGAGGAAGTGGAACTAGGGTGGAAGAGGCCACATTCGGTTAGCACCGGTCAGAGTGGGCTGGAGGCCACACCTCCCTGGTAGTGATGGTCAAAGCACCTCATGGACCAGAGACCAGGAGGACAGGTAGAATGCAAGGTGAGCCCAGGAATGCAAGGTGAGGGCTCAGGAATTAAAGACCCGCAGGAACAGGGAAGGGAAACTCACTAGAAGGTTCTTTATCTCAGACCCAGACAGAGCTCTGCTGTGGTTTCTGTGAAGCCAGGAACCCATTAAAGAATGGCTGATAGGCAGGGTGCGGTGGCTCACGCCTGTAATCCCAGCACTCTGGGAGGCTGAGGTGGGCAGATTGCCTGAGTTCATAAGTTGGAGACCAGCCTGAGCAAGAGCGAGACCCTGTCTCTAAAACTAGCTGAGTATTGTGGCAGGTGCCTGTAGTCCCACCTGCTTGGAGGTTGAGGTGGGAGGATCTCTTGAGCCTAAGAGTTTGAGGTTCTTGTGAGCTATGACACCACGGCACTCTACTGAGGGTGACGAGGTGAGACTGTCTCAAAAAACAACAACAACAACAACAACAACAACCCAAAAGTGGAAAAGCAGGTGACATGGGCTTTGCAGGAGAGGGATTAGGATTAAGGGATGCTGCATCTTCTGGCAGACATCTGTGTCTTAACATTGACTAAGACTTGATGGTGATAATTTTGATTGGTTGATTGATTCGTTCAGTATACCTTTATAACCCAAGCAAGAAAATCTTATTTTCTTAGGAGTAGATTCTTCCTTCCGTAGCACCCTCCCCACCACCAAAGACCTTTCAGGAGCCCTTACTTACTAGTGAGTGAGTGCTTGGATCAGGTGCCTGGGGTGGGAATGAAGATAAGCATTATGTTTGAAGAACATAGACTGATGGTTCTACTGTATTAACCAACCACCAGGTTTATTTGGCTGGGTGGAGGGGCACTCTGAGGCTGACAACTGAATAGTTTTGAGAAAGTAGAGCATATTTAGAGGCTGAGATGGAGGGACATGAAAAGAAGAAGGAAAAGTGAAGGAGCCAGTAGGGGAGAGGACTTTGGGGGAAAAGAAGAGAAATATTTAAAGGAAGTTTTATGAAGTATTGCCTTATTATATGCAATGTAAGCTTTTTCTTGTCTCCCTAAGAATTCTTCAGTAAAAGAGACATTCTTTGTTAATGTGGTAGAGTTTGACCTGTTTTTAGGGTGGATTGAAATACTTAGTGGGCCTGGAATGGGCACAAAGTTGCCACATTGGGTCACACGTTTTGGTGAGTCTACTAGGTACCAGGCACTCTGCCAGGCACTGAGGTTACAAAGATAAGCAGGACATGATCTCTGCTCTCAAAGAGTGTAAAGGCTTTTGTCAGAGTGGCTGTAGAAACAGATTAGAGCAGAAGACCTTTAATCTGGGAGGCTGAACATCAGTTATTCTAAAAGGATACTGAAAGTGATCACATATAGACCAATGGAATAGAATCGAGAGCCCAGAAATAAACTCACATATGTGGTCAAATTAATTTTAACAAGATCATTCACTGGGAAAAGGACAATTTTTTCAATAAATGGTTCTGGGAAAACTGGCTATGCAAAAGAATGAAGTTGAACCCTTATCTTGTACAATATCAGAAAAGAACTAAAAAAAAAAAAAAAAGAAGAAGAAAGAAATGAACCCGAAATGCACCAGATGTGGTGGCTTATGCCTGTAATCCTAAGAGCTTTGAGAAGCCAAGGCAGGAGAATCGCTCGACGTGAGTTCAAGATAGTTCAAGCCTGGGCAGCATAGTGAGATCCTATCTCTACAAATAATAATAAAAGTAATTAGCGTAGCATGGTGGTGCGTGCCTCTAGTCTTAGCTGCTTGGGAGGTAAATTGCTTGAGCCCATGAATTTGAGGCTGAAATGAGCTCTGATTGTGCCACTGAACTCCAGCCTCAGTCCAGACAAAGTGGGACTCTATCTCACACACACATACAAAACCATAGATTAAAGACCTAAATGTAAGACCTAAAAACTCTTAGAAAAATAGTGAGGGAAATCTCTTTATGTCATTAGATTTGGCAATGATTTCTCAGATAGGACATCAACACGCAGGCAACAAAAGAAAAAAAACATAGGTAAATTGAACTACATCAAAACGTAAAATTTTATGCCTCAAAGGACACAAACAGCAGAGAAAAGGCAAACCATGGAATGTGAGAAAATATTTGCAAGTCATATATTTGATAAGAGATTAAAATATCTAGAATATATAAAAAATTCCTACAAGTCAACAATAACAAAAAACAAACAACTGGGTCAAAAAGTGGGCAAAGGACTTGAAGAGACATTTTTCTAAAGAAGACATTTAAAAAAGGCCAATATGAACATGAAAAGATGCTCCATGTCTCTCATCAGTAGGGAAATGCAAAGCGAAGCCACAATGAGACACCACTTCATACCCGTTATGATGACTGCTAACACACACACACACACACATACAGAGAAATGCCTGTAGCAGAGTGATTAAGCCATCAGCCGCATACACCCAGGCTGGTGGGTTCGAACACAGCTAAACAACAATGGGCCTGCTAAACAACAATGACAACTGCAACAAAAATAGCTGGGTGTCGTGGTGGGCACCTGTAGTCCCAGCTACTTGGGAGGCTAAGGCAAGAGGATGGCTTAAGCCCAAGAGTTTGAGGTTGCTGTGAGCTGTGACTCCTCGGCACTCTACTGAGGGCAACATATGATTATGTCTCAAAAAAAAAAAAAAAAAGAAAAAGAAAAAGAGAGAGAGAAATTAGAACCCTTATGTATTGTTAAAGGGAATGTAAAATGGTGCAGCTGCTGTGGAAAAAATTATGGTAGTTCCTCAAAAAATGAAACAGAATTGCCACATGATTCAGTAATTCCTCTTCCGAGTACATACACTAAAGAATTAAAAGCAGGACTCTAACAAATTTATACACCAATATTCATAGCAGCTTCACTCAGCCCAAAGGTGGAAGCAACTCAAGTGTTCACCAATAGATGGATGGATAAGCAAAATGTATTGTATACATACAACAGAATTATTCATCCTTAAAGAAGAAAGAAATTCTGACACATGCTGTAACATAGATGAACCTTGAAAGCATTATGCTAAGTGCAATAAGCCAGTTACAAAAGGACAAATATTGTATGATTTCACTTTTATGAGGTACCCAGAGCAGTCAAAGTCAGAGAGAACAAAGGTAGAATTGAGGTTATCAGGAGCTGGGGAAGGGGGTAGGTAGAGTTTCAGTTTGGGACAATGATAGAAGGTGGTCTGGTTGCACAAAGATGTGCACTGAGCTGTGCACTTAAAAATGGCTGAAAGGGGCTCATGCCTGTAATCCTAGCACTCTGGGAAGCCAAGGCACTCTGGGATTGTGTGAGCTCAGGAGTTCAAGACCAGCCTGAGGAAGAGCTATACCCTGGCTCTAGAAATAGCCTGGCATTGTGGCCGGCAGCTGTAGTCCCAGCTACTCGGGAGGCTGAGGCAAGAGAATCACTTGTGCCCAAGAGTTTGAGGTTGCTGTGAGCTGTGATATCACAGCACTCTACCTAGGGTGACAGGGTGAGACTCTGTCTCAAAAAAAAAAAGAAAAGAAAAAAAAGCTAAGATGGTAAATCTTGTGTGTTTTACCAACATTTTTTAAAAATTAAAAAGTCTTAAAAAGTAGGGCTGCACCTGTGGCTCAAAGGAGGAGGGCGCCGGCCCCATATACTGGAGGTGGCGGGTTCAAACCAGGCCCCTGCCAAAAACTGAAAAAAAAAAAAAAAAAGTTTTAAAAAGTGATTACTCACTTAAAAAAATCACACCACTGTAATGACTAACAAAATGTTGTGCTATGAAAGGATGGTGTCATCCTGTTGGCTGTGAATGACTGATGGGACCAGGATGGCAAAATGGATTAAAAAGATGATACTAAAAAAAACCCAAAATGAATGACTGGTGGGTAAGGTCCTGGCTGCCCAATGAAGGCAGATTGTAGTGGACAATGTCTGTGATATTGACACAGGCTGGTGGCAACTGAAATCGTGGCAGATTTTGGACATTTAGCTGTTTTGTCAGGTCATAGGATTTTAGTTCATCATTGTGGTATTTTGTTTTTGAGAGATCCACACTCCAGAACTACTTTAATTCCAGAGTGGAGCATGTCTCAGACCTTCCCTGCCAATGACCTTCTGTTGTGATGGCAGTGTGAGAAAAGCCATAAAGAGAAGAGATGGGTGCAGGGGACCCATCTGCTCGTTTATTCTCCAGGCAGGCTGGAGGTGTAAATTACCACTTCTTCGTCACATCCTCTGCCACGCTGTGCTTTTTTCTTAGGGCATCATGCTTTGGCCAGAGGTTCTTTTACCTTGTTAGCAAGGCTGATGGCACCTTATGTTCAACGGGGAAAACCAGTTGTTCTAAATTTATTTTCCTTGGGGAATAGACTCCAAATTGGAGATTTGAGTGCAGGTTTATGGGATAGCTTTCAGCCGAAACACCTGCCATGGAGTTAGGGCAGCAGGACTGGGAGAGGCTTCAGCCGATCCCCTGGGAAGTTCTGAAACTGGGAGGGTCTGAAGGGAGATAAAGGGGAGGATCTTCTATCTTGCAGTTCTTCAGGGAGGGGCATAACCTGAGATGAGACAGGTCTCCTCAGCTCAGGGCCATGCTTGAGGACAGTTGTAGTGGGGAACTCAACACTTTGGGCATTTGGGGGACTGAGTGCTTTTGTCCAAAAGCACAGGAAACTGAAAGGAAAACAAAAGTTCCTTTGCAGGGGATCTGGGTGCAGGGTATGGTATGCTTTTGTCCTCAGCAATTATTGGTAATAGAGGTAGAGCATTTCCTAGGAAGGTAGCACAAAATAATAACCAGTAGCATGAACAAAAGAGGTGTTGAGTGTTTTTGTGTGTGTGTGTATCTTATTTAAATAATATTGTAAGAGCAAACAGGGAAAAAGTTATTAGACCCCTACCTTCCTCTAGTCACTTGTTTTCACTTGCAGCATTATTATCAGGTCAATATTCTTATCTAGGATCCAAATTTACAACATTATGATTATGGGTATCATGTATATGGGGTAAATATAATATTTGTATTATTTATACAAAGAAGGCACAATTTTTTGCTGATCACAATGGTTTTTTTAATGGGGTAAATTTTATAGAGAGAAATTTGTAGATCTCAAATACACAATAAGATTAGTTTTGAAAAATGTATGTACCTTGAGTAACCTACACCCTAGTCTAGGTAACTATTTCCATCACTCCAGATAGTTCCCTTGTGACCTGGTCAATCCCCACCCCCACCGGCAACTACTGTTCTGATTCCTCTCACCACAGAAATTGGTCTCTTTTTGAAATTTTTTTTTTTTTTTTTTTGAGACAGAGTCTCACTATGTCCCCCTGGGTAGAATGCCATAGTGTCACAGCTCAAAGCAACCTCAAACTTTTGGGCTGAAGCGATCCTCTTGCCTCAGCCTCCCAAGTAGCTGGGATTACAGGCGCCGGCCATAACACCGCCTATTTTTAGAGACGGGGTCTTGCTCTAGGTCAGGCTGGTCTCGAACTTGTGAGCTCAGACAATCCATCCGCCTCAGCCTCCCAGAGTGCTGGGATTATAGGTGTTGTTTTTGAATTTTACATTATAGGGAGCATATAGGATTGACTCTTTGATATAAACATATTTAAAGGTTGATATTTTCCCTTGTTATTTTTTTCCAATTGTCTGATGTATACACTTTTACTAGCAATATTAAATAATACACAATAATATTATGCAGCATTAAAAATAATTGTCCTTAGACCCACTTCCTAACCTAACCTAACCACTGAATCTTGGTATATTTTCCTACAGTGCTTCTCAAAGTCTAGTTCCCAGGCTAGTAACCTCAGTAGAACCTAGGAAAGCAAACTTTCACCCCACCCCAGATCTACTGATCAGAAGCTCTTAGGGGTGTGGACCAGCAATGTGTTTTAAGAAGTCTTCTAGGTATGTGGGATACACCAGTATTTGAGAACCATTTACTTATAATTTCCTTCCTCCTCCTTCTTCCCTCCCTCCCTTCCTTCCCTTTCCTGTTCACATGTCCTTCCCTTTTCTTCTCTTGAGACAGAATCTTGCTCTGTTGCCCAGGCTAGAGTACTTTGGCACTAGACTAGCTCACATCACACCTGGCTAATTTTTTTCTACTTTTAGTAGAGACAGGGTCTCGCTCTTGCTTAGGCTGGTCTCCAAATCCTGAGCTCAAAGGATCCTCCCACCTCAGCCTGCCCAAGTGCTAGGACTACAGACATGAGTCACCGTCTCTCTCTGTCACCTAGACTGGAATTCAGTGGTGTGGGTACAGCTCACTGCAGCTGCAAACTCCTGGGCTCCAGTGATCCCCCTGCCTCAGCCTCCCAAGTAGCTGGCACTAAACTTTTGTGCCACCATGACCAGATAACTTTTCTTTTTTTTTTTTTCTTGGAGACGGGTAGGCCTGACTTTGGCCCACCTTGGAAAATGCCTATAGACTCTTCTTGCCTTGTGATGGTATTTGTTAGGCTGAAAGATGCGGGCGAGGGATTTTATCCACAGGCATCTCCACAGTATAGCCTTCCACATAGTCTTCCTAGTCATCTTCCAAGAAATAACCTTTCAAGGTACGACTTATGAACACTCAGGTTGGGGAAGTGACTTCCTGAAGGTTACACACTTGCTGTGTGCTGGCAATGCTGGGATTCCAATCCAAATCACTTAACTCCAAATTCTGCCTTCTTTCTTTTTTGTAATTTTTATTTTTTATTGCTTTGAGACAGAGTCATACTCTGTTGCTCTGGGTAGAGTGCTGTGGCATTGTAGCTCACAGCAACCTTAAACTCTGGGGTTCTAATGATCCTCTTGCCTCAGCCTCCCCAGGAGTTGGGACTATAGGCACCTGTCACAATGCCCAAACAGCTTTTTTTTTTTTTTTTTTTGTGAGGAGAGCCTCAAGCTGTCGCCCTGGGTAGAGTGATATGGCATCACAGCTCACAGCAACCTCCAACTTCTGGGCTCAAGCAATTTTCCTGCCTCCACCTCCCAAGTAGCTGGGACTATAGGCACCTGTCACAACGGCCAGCTATGTTTTGGATGCAGCCATCATTGTTGTTTGGCAGGCCCGGGCTGGATTTGAACCTGCCAGCTTAGGTGTACGTAGCTGGCGCCTTAGCTGTTTGAGCCACAGGCGCCGAGCCTTTTTTTTTTTTTTTTTTTTTTTTTAAGTAGAGATGGGTCTCAGTCTTGCTCAGGTTGGTCTCGAACTCCTGAGCTTAAGCAATCCATATGCCTCAGCCTCCCAGAGTGCTAGGATTATAAACAAGCACCACCTCATCTGGCTTTCTGTCCTTTTTCTATTCTGTGGTACTGCCCCTTGGCGTGCGTGTGGTTCTGTCTTATCCCCAGTAGACAGGGAAGCCGGCAAAGGGACAATGTCAAACTGTTTCAGCGAGCAACAGGCACCTGTATTGGAACTTCTGGGGGAAGGGAGAAAACATGAAATGGAGCATGATGTAGTGTAAACATGAGTGAGTTCTGGAACCAGACTGACCTGATTTAGAAGCAGAGCTGAGGCTCAGAAGGGTTGTACGACTGTATCAGTTATTAATTGCTGTGTAACAAATGACATCCCAAACTTAGTGATTAAAAAAAATCATATGTTTATTATCTCAGGGCTTCTGTGGGTCAGGAATTGGTGCTTGGGTCACCTGGGACCTCTGCTTTAGGGTGCCGAGGTCTCATATGAAGACTTAAACGTCTTATCTCACCAGGCTGCTATAGCAAAATACCACAGACTGGGTGACTTAAACAAAAGACATTATTTGTCACAGTTTTAGAGACCCTCAGTCTGAATTTAGAGATCAAAGTGCCAGCCTGGTTGAATTTCTATGACGGTGCCTTCCTGGATTATAGACAATTGTCTTCTTGATGTGTCCTCACAGGCCAGAGAGAGAGAGAAAGAGAACGAAATTGAGATTGATTGAATTCTCTGGTATCGCTCTCTCTCTTTTTTTCTTTTTGAGATGGGTCTTGCTGTTTCTCGGGGTAGTGTGCAGTGGTGTCATCATAGCTCACTGCAACTTCAAGCTCCTGGGCTCCAGCCATTCTCCTTCAGCCTCCTGAGTAGTTGGACCATAGGTACATACCACTACACTTGGATGATTTTTCTATTTTATTTTAATTAATTTTTTTCTTCAGGGCATACATCTGAAATTTTTTTTATTTTTTGTAGAGATGGGGTCTTGCTCTTGCTTAGGCTCCTCTTAGATTCCTGGCCTCTAGTGATTCTCTTGTCTTGAGATCTCAATATGCCAGGATTACAGGTGTGAGCTGCTGGGCCCAGCTTCTGATCTCTTTTTAGAAGTGCTCCCTCCCTTAGATCTCTTCTAACACTAATGCCCTCCCAAAGGCTCCATCTCCAAATATCATCACATTGGGGGTCAGGGCTTCAACATACGAATTCTGAGGGGATGCAATTCAGTTCACAGTGGATCTAGTTCTCAGAGGACACATGTGGCTGCTGGCAGGATTCAATTCTTCACTAGTTGTTGGGTGAGGGTCTCGGTTCCCTGCCTCCCGTTGGTCAGAGTTGCCCCTCAGTTCCTTCCACATGGGTCTCTCCAGTATGGTGGATGACTTAACTTCTCGGAACTCCCTACCTTTATAACATGTAAAATGTAGATACCGTGTTTCCCCGAAAATAAAACATCCTCTGAAAATAAGACCTACTTACAGGTTTCCTTCTGGGTGAAATATAGGGCATCCCCTTAAAATAAGGCCCCCCCAGGCTCTGTCTCGGACTGAAAATTAATTTACCATAAACTGGTTTCTAGGGCCGCCCTGACTGGCGTCTAGCAACCAGTGATGTTACGTGGAGTCCTGATGTCCCTGCTGTGTGGAGGCGGAGCGGAGGTCGGAGTGAGCGGTGAGCCTGGGGCAGGAGAGAGGAGGAGACTTTCACAGATGCGTGTAGAGAGCGGACGGGACGCAGCGAAGGTGGTGAGTGCTGGCCTGTCTCTGGTGACACTGCCTGATGCTAGCGGCCTCCCTCGTGACGACTGAAGGTAGGATTCAGTTTGTCTGGTTTGTGTTGACAACTACCGCACTACCGTACTGTATACAGGTAATAAATTTCCTTTATTTTCATTTAACAATAAATGTGTACCGTATTCTTCTTCATGGAAAAATAAGATATCCCCTGAAAATAAGACCTAGTGCATCTTTGGGAGCAAACATTAATATAAGTCAGTTTGTCTGGTTTGTGTTGACAAATACTGTACCACCATACTGTATATAGGTAATAAATTTCCTTTATTTTCATTTAACAATAAATGTGTACCGTATTCTTCTTCATGGAAAAATAAGACGTCCCCTGAAAATAAGACCTAGCGCATCTTTGGGAGGGAGCAAAAATTAATATAAGACACTGTATTATTTTCAGGGAGACAGGGTAGTTATATCTATCTTAGAGCTGTTGTGAGGATTCATTGAGATAAGGTAGAAAATAACTTTGTACAGAAGACGGCACACTGTTGGGGCCTCAATGGCAGCTGTTAATCCTGTTATTATAATTTTTAGAGCACCTTTGACTCAGGAGCCTATTGTGCAGATGGCACACAGGGATATGCCCCATCCTCTGCAGAACACAAAGGCTTCCCTAGGTAAAGGTCAATTTCTAAGCTCGAGAGAAAGAGGGGTCCCCCCCCCAAGCATCTCAGACTACATGAGGGGCAGGTCTCAGAGACATGTCCTAGAAAATACGGTAGTCCCTCTTGATAAGATCACAACTCAGTCTCTTGAGCATGCCCAAGAGTTGCCTTCACATTCCTGACGACAGACCCTTGAGGGCATCCACCCCATGTGGCATGACGCTAATTCTCTAGGAAGTTCAATGTGAGCCACTTTTGTAAGGTTGTTCTCATCTATTAATTGTCTCTGTTTTTTGTCCCATACTTGTTGATATCTCAAGTGTCTGCTCTTTCTCCATTCAGTCCTGGATACAATTATCAAGGTGCTTTCTGGAGATCTTGGGAGCTATGTCTTTCTCAATCATCTTTGGGGCAATTACAGGAGGAAAGTATAACTGTTGCTGTGGGATATCGTAGATATCCTAAATCCTTGCTGGAGAGAAATAAGACCAGGCTGAATATCTGTTCTGAATTATCTTTCTGCTTCAACAGAGCCCAGGAGGGACCCTAACTTGCAAAAAGTATATTATTCAGTCTGATGGTTGACTTCATTTCCTAAAAGAGATTGGGTCCAAATAACACTTTAATTGAATTCAGCCTCTTGACCTGACACTGCCTGGGTCCTCCCTCCTTACGCCTTCCAACACTAGACAAAGGAGGAGGAAGAGGAGAAGGAGGAGGAGGAGGAGCAGATACATGAAGTGATTCCCATGGATTTATAGGCCAAGCCACTTCCACATTCCATAAAGCCCAAATGACTGCATAGGAAACAGCTGCCGTATTCACTGGGGCCCAGGAAGGCCTCATTACTATCCCACGTCCTTGCTCGACTGCACATGGCGTGCAGTGGAGGGGGTAATAGGCTTTGCTGCCTGGCACCTGGTGTTTCTGCCAAATGCCTAAGGCCACAAACCCTGGTGACAGGATGGAGGGAAACCTCAAGGCCTCCAGGGAGAGTGAGGGGCAGGGGAGAGATGTTATTAGTTCATATTTTTGTCCACTCACTCAAGGAAAATTTATTGAGCATCTACTATGCCAGTCACTGGGTTGCACCAGGGATATATTGACAGACATGACCCCTGTCTTCTTAGAGGATGTCTTCTAGAGGGGCTCTGCCCAACAATAACCATTAACAATGAACCTTTAGATTTGAACTCATTAAAGATGAAGTCATATAAAAAATTCAGTTCTGCAGTCACACTTGCCATATTTCAAGTGTCCAATGGCCACATGTGTCTAGCAGTGATGGAACTGGACAGCACAGGGATAGAACATTTTCATGGTTGTAGATAATCCTCTCAGATATGCTAGTGTGGAGAGTCCGGAAATAGTTAAGTGAACAAACAAATAGGTACGTATATAAGATAACTGTGGGTGTGGTGATGCTATGAAAATAGTACAATGGGGCAACGGTCTGGGTGGGCCACTCTGAGACCTGGGGAGGATGTGAGTGACAGCAATGCTTGGACCCTCCTGGAAATGTAAGAAGGCCAGAGCAGCTCAGAGTGGGGAGCGGGACGGAGGGAAGTCAGAGATGGGGCCGGGTGGCCTGGATCCGTGCATCCAGTTCTAGGTGGTGGGAGCTTTTGCAGGGTGGTCATGAGGGAAGGCTGTGATCTGATTCATGTGCTAAAGGCTCACTCTGGCCTCGGGTGATCAGATCATCAGTTGATTGTGAGTACGAGGAAGCCAAGTGGTGCAGGCAGAGGGACCTGGAGGGAGCTACTGATGTCCAGGTGGGAGAAGCCAGGCTGCCCTGGAATCACAGAGAAAGGGGCAGCAGCTAAACCTCAGAGGGAGGCCCTGTTCATGACCATGGCTGTACATCCTACACCTGTCCATGGCCTCATCTCATCTAACACACCTTTGTCTCTCAAATTGTTTCTAGCTCCTTCTCTTGCCTATTCTAGTCCAACTTCTACACTGCCTCTGGAGTCACCTGTCCTCGCAGGCAGATCTGATGAGGGTCAGCCCCCTTCAGGGGCTGCTGGCTGGACCCAGGCAGTACTCCAAAACTAGTTAACATGGTCTAAGAGGCTCTTCACTCTGTGGCCCACGTCTCTGTCCAGCGTCACCTCCCTCACTTTCCACCCTGGGCTCCAGGCTTCAGCCACGCTGATCATCTGGGCTCATGCAGTTCCTTCCCTCTGCCGTGGACTATCTCCAGATGTTTGTGTTTCTAGGCTCAACTTAGAAGTTCCACCCTCAAGAAGACATCTCTGTCCCTCCAAATCTAGGTCAATGTCCTTACTATGAGATCCCATGAAACCGTGCTCGTCTCTTCACATTGAATTATAATTGCTTGTTATGTGTTTCCTCCATAAAACTAAGATCTTCATGACAGTAGGGACTATGGCTGTCTGGTTCATGATTGTGCAGCTCAATGCCGAGCTCACACTAAATTCTTAAGATGTATTTTGTTCAACAAATGAGTGAATGAATTCATAAAAATCTTCTGTCATGTCCTTCGGAATAGCTACTTTATTTCCCTATACCTTTCTTTTTTCCTACTATTACTTTTTTTTTTTAAATTAAGTTTATTATTTTTATTTTTTGTTGTTGTTGCAGTTTGGCTGGGGCTGGGTTCGTACCCGCCACCCTCCGTATATGGGGCCGGCACCCTACTCACTGAGCCACAGGCACCACCCTTTTTTTTTTTTTTTTTAAACAACTGCTCTATGCTCTTTAGGCTTCTAATCTAAATGTCTTCGTCAGCTCAGACTGCTGTAACACCACACGTCTGCTATGAGTTTATCTACTCTGGACATTTCCTATAACCTCAGGGGTATGTGGATTGCTTGGGACTGACTGCTATGCCATAGCTCCAGGGGCAAGCCCCTTCTCTAGGCCAAGCATTTTGGCCACAGTGATTGGTTCAGGGATAGCCATGTGTCCCAGCCTGGGCCAATTGACATTTTTAAAGCTTTTACTAGAACTCCTAGGAAAGACTGCCTTCCTTGATGGAATTGCCAAGCTGGAGAATGTAAACTTGGAGCTGTGGGGGGCCACCCTAGCTATCTTATGGGGAGAATCTGCCACCAAACACAAAGGCAGAATGCTGAGCTAGAGAAAGACGTGCAGTGTCCTGTTGACATTATTAGAGTCTCTGGATCCAGCCGTGCCTTATTATCGTTATTTTTTATTAAATCATAACTGTGTACATTAATGCAATCACAGGGTACAATGTGCTGGTTTTATATACAATTTGAAAATTTTTTTTTTTTTTTATAATATGTGTTACCACAAGGACCAAAGAAACTCTCCAAAGAAAATTCTTTCAAAGAATATAGTTTATAGCCTTGATAGTCACTAATATTCTTAATGAGTCTGAGATAAATTATTACCTTTTTTTTATTTGATGGCAGAGAAAAATCCTTACGAAGGATAATAGCTGGTTAACGTAGCCTTCACGGCATTTTCTTAGTTACTGTGTTAAGACATTTATATTCTACACCTAGTAAATCTCACATGTACCCTTGTAAGATGCACCGTAGGTGTGGTTACACCAATTCAGCCGTGCCTTAATTATGTGGCTTATGAATGAAGTTGATTAACATTTCATACATATTTCTTTCTCTATAAACTGTTCATGTCCTTTACTGATTTTTTCCACTGGGCTATTGGCATTCTTCTCATAGATTTCAAGGATTTTTGTTTTAGTATTTATGTTTTACTGAGGTCACATTTACGTAACATAAAATTAACCATTTCAAGTGTACAATTCAGTGACACTTAATCTATTCACAATGTTGTGCAACCATCACCTTTGTCTAGTTCCAAAATATTTAATCATCACTAAAAAGACCCCATACATCTTGCTAAACAGCCACTCCCTGCACCCCCCTCCCCCACTCTCCCTAGTGCCTGAACACCACACGTCTGCTATGAGTTTATCTACTCTGGACATTTCCTATAAATGGACTTATGCAATATGTGACCTTTTGTGACTTTTTCTTAGCACATGTTTTCGAGGTTCTTCCATATTTGAGCATGTATCAGTATCATTCCTTTTTATGGCTGACCAATATTATAGTGTATGGATGAACCATCCTTTGATTATTGTGCATCGTGCTCCTATGAACATTCACGGACAAGTATTTGTTTAAATTGTATATTAGAAATTAGCCCTTGGCCTGTGATGAGTGTTGCAAATACTGTTTCTCATTTTGCCCTATGTCTTTGACCTTGCTTTTGTCAGGCGGAATTTTGAAAATACTGTTATGGAGTTGTATTTGACAGCTTTTCCAGCTTATGGGTTTTGTGACACAGTTAGAAAGGTCATCCTTATACTTGAGGTTATAAAATAATTCTCCCATCAAAGCCTCTGCTTATCTACTCATTTCTTTATCAGTAAATCAGGGATTAAAAACAACCCTACTTACCTCCCCCAGGGTTATTGTGAGAACCAGTAAGACAAATCGTATGAAAGGGTTTTATAGAATATAATATATAGGCACAGGCATGTTATCGTCATTACTATTAATTGTATCAAATTCTGGCACTTAACAAAGCTGAGTTCTGCTGTTGCTTTCATTTTGCAGAGCGGGGTGGAGGGAAGACTAAGTTGGCTAAGGTGCATTAGTTGGCAGCAACATGGAAAATGTTGCAAAATTAGTTATCTTGGGAAGGGGGGAGGTGTTCATATTTGACCAGGAAAATAAAATTGCCTTAAACCAAAAACCATTCTGGTCACTCTACCTTCCAATGGAGCCTTTTTTTTTTCCTACCAGGAAAAGAAACCAGTTCGGTGGGTTTTTCATTGTTCAGCTGTTATTGTAATTTAAGCCTCACCAATGGTCACTTGTGGCATGTTTTCCTTTTATTTTTAACCCCACATTCATTTATAAAAATGGAAGACTGTATTGACATAAATGCCATTATAAGGACTGAAGAAATATGTTAATACTTGACAGCAGTTATTCTGATGACAACGCCTTTGAGGTGGGATCCTGTACTGGTTAAGTTCTTGGGCCTTGATCTGGGTCAGATTCAGTCTTGAAAGCAATTCAGCTACTACCTACTTGTGTGGTCTTGGGCAAATTGTTTCAATGCCCTTTGCCTCTGTGTCCCCAACTTTATCATTATTATTATTATTTTTTTGCCAGGGTCGGGTTTGAACCCGCCACCTCTGGTATATGAGGCTGGTGCCCTACTCCTTGAGCCATAGGCACTGCCCAAGTGTTCCCAACTTTAAACCAGAGATGATTATAGCATCTGACCCACTGGGTTGTAGCAAGATATTGGTGATAGAATCTACATAGAGTGCCTGGCTCCATGCCTGTATGGGGAGGGAACTTGATAAATACTAGCTATTAGGATAATAAAGAAATATCTAAAAGAATTCAGGAATTGTGCCCCAGGGAAATAGAATATATACTCTCAGGGGGCATTCTGAACCTTGAGGGGAGGGGGGCACAGACCATATCACACAGTAAAGCCCCTCCCCTGACGCATGCCACATTTACTTGGGGAGAATTCTGTTACTACCATGCAAAGAGTAGACATCAGAATGGCAGTTGGTTCTCATGTAGCTGGGGAGAAGTGGCCACGCAGAAAGGCTGTCGTAGGAGGATTAGAAGGGAAAGGTTGAGGCTTGCTGGGGGCTTCCCAGGTCACAACTGCATCTTCTTGGGGATAGAACATTTGGGGTGATGTGTGTTCACTGTGAGTGGTGATGGATTTGCAGGAGGCACAACTCTTTTCCTGTTCTTCCCTTTTTCCTTCTTTTCTTTCTTTCTTTTTTTTTTCTTCTTTTCTTTCTTTTTTTTTTTTCTTCTTTTCTTTCTTTCTTTCTTTTTTTTTTTCTTCTTTTCTTTCTTCCTGCTTCCAAACCCACGTATTTATGGAAAGCCTGAGCGCTGGTCCTAGGCCCTGCTTGGTTGGGCTCTGAAAAAGCAATTTCATCTGTGGGACTTCTGCTCTACGCCAGGCACTCTCCATCTCTGGTCACACTGGGTCCTTTACAGTGGGTGGGATCGCCATCAGCTGACAGATGAAAAAGCTGAGCGGCAGAGAAGGTAGGAAGCCACTTAAGGCCCCCACAGCTGCTACGCGGTGGCGTGAGAGCATGAATCCCATCTGTCTTACTCTAAAATCTGTCTTCTGCCAACCTTCAGGGACATGGTTCTTCACCATACTTTGCTTTTGTGTGGCTTTTTGTGACATTTCCATGGCACAGCGCCCTGCACATGGGCCTCCTATTTGTGGATTTAAAATTTTAACAATGGTGAAAAGAGCTGACATTGGCTGAGTTCTTGTCACCAGTGGGCACACAAGCAGGTGGAGTCACTTGCTCAAGTTCTTTTGAGCTCAAAGCTCAGGAGTCTGCCATAAGCCAAGGACGCACGGTATTAATTCCCATTCTCCTTGGAGGATCTGGGCTAGAGGCAGGGATGCTGATCTCTGAACATACCTTTCTCAGGTGACATGTAAGGCTTCTGCTGTTTTAAACTGATCAGAAGGGGAATAGCAGAGGATGCAGGCTGGGGATTTGGGGCTGAGGGGGCTGCGGGCTGGTGGCATCTATTTCTGAACTCCTCGACCTCCTGCCTCTGAGCACGAAGCTATAAGTAAGTCCCATGATCCACCAGCTGGACTTGACCCTGTGCTTTTCCACCTGTGGGCCATGCTACTTGCACCAGAGAACTATCTTGCCTCGCCTCCCTCCCCTTGCTGTGCCTGGGTGGGGACACCCGTTGCAGCTGCTGCCTCTTCTGGGAAGCCTTGATGACCTGGCATGGATAACCTGTTCTTTCCCGAGTCCAGATAAAATCATGTATTATATACTCAGAAAAAGGCAAATGAAAGATTATACTTATTTTGAGAAATTTGTGAACATTTCTCTCAAGGGCTGATAGGGAACAACACATGTTAATGACAATCTCGGTATATGAAATTCCAGGGGTCAGGGACCCTCTGATGATTGATTCCATTTGTACACAACAGATTTTATTCTACCTTACATGCATGTGAAATGGGTTTGTTCTCTCTTGCATGGGGGAGCAGAATCTGGTGTCGGATAGCCTGGGCTGGAATGTTGCTGACCTGGGGTAAGTCACCTCCCGAACCCCGGCCCCTACTCCTTTCTCTGTGAAAGAGAGATACTGTGTGCAAAGCTTAGCGTTGCATTCTTATTTGATCCTCCTAAGAGCTCCCCTTATTCCTGATGTCCCTACCCTGCATTATTTTTTTCTCCTTGCTTACTTACCATTGTCTACTATATTATATATTTAATTATGATTATTTTTTTTTTTTTTGTCTTCCTCTCCCAGGGGGCGCCATTCACAATGCATATTGCTCTGGAGGTGCTTTTACTGAGAATATTGGCATGCATGGTGTTGTGTGATCTGGAGCCCCTGGGGGTCCAGAAGGGCAGGGATTTTTCCCCCCTATTTTGATCATTGCCATATCACTGTGGTCAGAATGGTGCCAGACCTATAATAAGCTATCAGTAAATATCTGTTGAAAAAAAAATGAATGAAAGAGACCCCCAAAAGAGCCCATTTTATTGGCAAGGAAACTGATAATCAATGAGTTATGAATTTTCCCAAAGTCCACAAGCCACTGCTCCCGGGTGTCTGCCTCCAGCCTACTGGCTCTCCCTGGCTTTGCTAAGCCACATGCCTGAAACTCCTGGCATTGGCTCTGCCACCAAGTAATTGCTCAGCACATGTTAATCCCCTTCTCTACATGGGTCAGGCCTTCTGCTGGACTGTCCAGAGTGACTTACTGTCATACAGCTATTGACTTGAGAGATTGAATTAAATTGCCCAGTGAAAAAAAAAAGGGGGGATGGATCTTTAGCTTTTGGAAGAAAAAAAATCCCTAACCCAACAATTAATGGTTGGAGTTTGCAGGAGTCTCTCAAACCTTCCCAACCCAATTCTTTTTCCTGTTGCCTTCCCTTTTGTGAGTGTTTCTCCCCCTTTTTGCTTGCAGTGAGTTCTGCTCTCCTGTAGGCTACAATGTGTCAGTTGTTATAAAATCCGGGAGGCGGAGTCTAGTGACGAGGGCGAGGGCGGTAGGGGAGAGCTGAGCCGGCCCTGCAGGGCTAGCAGTCCAGCCTGGGTTCACTGGAGCTTAAGCCTTACAGCAGGAAAACTTCCACCTCGCTCTCCTGGCTTTCATCTTCACTGGACATCAGACCAGAGTCTCCGAAGGGAGGGAGGATGCGAGATGATCGGCCCTTTGGCAACCTGACCATCGACTTAGCTGAGCCTTTCAAAGCAAGCCGGGGGCTGGCTGCATGACCGACCGAGGAGGCGCCGCGCCTCTCCTGGATGTGTGTGTGTGTGTGTGATCCAGTGAGTGTGTGTACGTGTGAGTGAGTGAGGGGTGTGTGTGTAGATGCCTGTGTGCACATCACAACTGTGTGTGAGCGTGTCTGGATGAGTGTACGCACGCACACGTGAGTGTTTGTGTGTGTGAGTGCTCTTGGCTGTTATTATTATTTTCTTTTGGAGGAAAAATCTTGAAAATCTGGGGCAGGTTACTGTGCTCCTAGGGTGATTCTTCTTTTTGCAAGAGGAGCTGCAAGCTACTAAAGCCATTTCCCCGCGAGTAAAGAGAATTTTTCTCCGAGAAGGAGAAGGATTTTTACCCCTGCTCTGCAGCCCAAAGAGAGATTAGCCCCTAAACCTTGTGAAATCAACCAGAGCCGTGTGATTACCAGGGCTTGAGAGAGGACTTAGGAAAAAAGGAGAAATAAATCCAACAGTCTGTCAGTTCCTTTGGCCACAGAAGATGTCATCTCAAACTAAGTTCAAGAAAGACAAAGAGATCATTGCCGAATATGAAGCCCAAATAAAAGGTGAGATGCTGGCTGGAGAGTTTTCCTTCTCCCGTTTCCTTTTTCTCTTGCTCTGACTACCCCTCTCCTTTCCTCCCTGCCACCATGAAATGTTGTTATGCATCAATAATCTTATTGTGAGGAGGAACAGTGGCAGCCGCACAAGTCCGGACTGGTTTCAACTGCAGATAGCGCTGGGGCTGGGAGTGTGGATTAGAGAACGGGCAGCAATCTCTGCATTGCAGGTGTGTGAGGAGGATCCTATGCCCGACTTCAGGAGTGTCGCGGATACTCCATCATCTTGGCGATGACATGTCACTCTAAGGCTATTTTGATAGTCTCTACCTCCACCCGGTCCCCACCATGGGAAAAGCTCCTTAATATTGGTGTATATTTTTAAGTGATCTGCTCCCCCTGCCCACCCTGTCTGGTTTTCGGTGGTGGTGGTGGTTTGGCCTCCGCCTCTTTCTCTGGGCTGGAATTCACAGGCATGTGCGCAGGGAGGCAGCCTCCCTGGGCGGTACTTCTTTGTCGGTGTCTCTCGGCTGGCCTGGGTTGTCATGGATTAACTGTTATGGGGCATATTGATCCAGGCTAATGCAGGCATTTAAGCATAAAGAGGGAGCTTGATGCAGAAAATGTATTAGCTTGCAGTATGCAGTCCCATCTCTCTGTGCACTAGCGTTTAGGGTCATCAGCTTTCACTCAACGCCAACCCCTCAGTGTGCCGCGTGGGCTAGTCGGTACTGCCTGGCTTCTGTGGTTTCAGGGGAAGCTTGCTGGAAGGGTGAGATGACCTCTGGTTATTGTTGGTTCCAGCTTTGGTGCCACCACACTCACACTTCTTTCAGAAGCCGCTCCCTAAATCCAGCTAGCCAGTCGAGACAGGAAAGGGACACAATTGCACAGCTAATTGCTGGCATGCAGAGGCCAGACCGGGCTTCTCCCACCTGCCCACGTTCTGGGCTCAGCTTTGGCAAGGGACATGTCAGAGCTCCAAGAACTGCGCTTACCATTTCTCTGAGGATTGCCCAGAGGGAAGCCTGGGCCGTGCCTCTTGGTGTCCGTTTTCTTTCTGGTCATGGTTCTTGCTGCGACATAGGGTGTGCTGTGTTTCCTCACAAAGTAGAGACAGAACACATCTTCAGTGGATGCTGAGGCCTATCCTTGAGGTTATGTATGGACGGTTGAGCGGGTTGGTTATTTGGCTCAAGTGACCCGAGGTTGCCACACCTGCTCCTAGGTGCTGCTGCAGCTGAAGACTCTGGAAGCCGATGGTCTCCCAGGAGTGACCGGAGGGCCAGCATCCCAGCTGCTGTCCATGCTTTACATGCTTGGGAACTTTGGGAGTGGACCAGCCACGGCAGGAGGGCTCTTTTTTTTTTTTTTTCTCCCAGTCTCACTGGCAGTCTTTTGCTTTTTAGTTCTGGTCAAACCCTGTGTGCTCATCACCTTTGGGTAAACTTGAGGGCAAAGAAGAGCAGAAAACCCTCCTCTTCCCTGGTCTCTTCCTTTTCCTTTGCAGTTCAGTGTAGGCAATGGCGACTTAGGATGTTTTAGCCTTGCTGAGAATCTAGAAACAAGCACTTTATTGGACAGAAATCTGAATTCACCCCACTGCTCAATACAAAAGCCTAGTTTCAGTCTTTGAATAGATTCTTTCTTAGGGAGTTTATGTTTTATAAAGTGAATTGGGCTGATTATTATTATTTTTTAGAAATTGAGTTCCCCATGAAAAATGCCATGATAAAAAGGAGGATGTTGAGTTTGGGACAGTTCAGGTTTTGTAAGCGTTGTCAGGGTAGGAAATGTGCTTATTTCATTTTTGAAGGCTTGCTGTACAACTGAGCCAGTGAACTTTACTTGAGGACCAATTAAGCATTGATTGTGCTGGCTGATTTTTTTACTTTTTATCTTCCGCCTTTATTTTAACAACTAATTAGCAGATACTGTGAATTTCATCAGGAATGCATCCATTACCATGCATTTCATCAGGAAATTTGCCCAAATGATCTTGTCTCTTCCAGATTCTAAATTTCTCTGCCTTCTGGTTAAAGGAGTTTAATTTTATTCTTTTAGAGTTGACACCCACAAGATTAGGGTATCTGGATACCGCTGGGATACATTTGTCCCTGAAAACCTCTGAAATATTTTCTTTTAAAATTTTATTTGTTAATCATCATTATAATTACTGATGTGTGTACAGCTTTCTCCCAGATATTATTACTCCTCTGGGCCCACTACAAAAGGGTTAGTATGGGCTCAGTTTCAGAGATGAGGAAACTGAGGCCCAGTCTGGTGGAATGACTTGCCCAAGGTCACAAGGCCAGTTTTCTCCCAGGCCTAGCATTTTCTGATACATGGTTTGCCTGAAGCTGCCCCTGGAAGGATTGATGTCAGCAGCAGATGGCAGTTTGCTGGGGACTGGCTGCTTCTTGATCATCAAGTTTCATTGTTTCCTCTTTCTTTTCGCCCCCTTGCCTTTTTTACAGGCCTCTGAGGAATGTTTGACCAATCACCAAAAACGCTGGCTGCGGCAAATCACCTTTCTTCCTGGGCAGCTAGCTTGGTACAATTTACTTAGTTAGATTTTGTACTCTGTGAAAGGAACTTTTGATTTCTCAAAATGGTGCTGAGTTCTTAATTGACTTACTCTCTTTTATCTCTTTTTCGAGAGTCTACTGATGTAACAAAAGGGAATGTTGCTTGTTTGTTTATTTATTTATTTATTATTTGAGACAGAGCCCCACTCTTTTGCCCTGGGTAGAGTGCTGTGGCATTATAGCTCACAGCAACCTAGAACTCCTGGGCTCAAGCAATCCTTCTTGCCTCAGCCTCATGAGCAGCTGGGACTATAGGCGCTCTCCACAACGTCTGCCTACTTTTCTATTTTTAGTAGAGATGGGGTCTCACTCTTGCTCAGGCTGGTCTCCAACTCCTGAGGTCAGGCAATCCTCTTGCCTTGTCCTCCCAGAGTGTTAGGATTACAGGCGTGAGCTACTGCGCCCAGCCAAAAGATTGTAGAATAGAATTTTTTCTATTATAAAAATTTTTAGACTCATGCCTTCTCTTACCTCATTAGATACTTGAATTCCTTTGATTATATAACTGCAAAGCAGTTGTAAACCGTATGCTTGCACATTTCTATTGATGGGGGAACTCATTACCTTCCAAGCTCTTATATTGTATCTTTGGACAGTTTTGGCTCTTCTGTTTTTCTTGTCGTGTTAAATATATCACTCATTCATCTATTGATTTTACAGTTGGGACTTCACAGGACAAGACACATACCTTTTCCCTATGACTGCCCATGACATTGGGTGTTTGGAGCCTCTGATTGTAGCGTGCACTTGCTTATATAAGATGGTTCACTGCCACTTACCATCTTCCTTATCCTTTGGATCTACTGCATCTGGCATTGCAGACTCCAGTGTCTTTGAGTGCTTGGCAGGTAGAATAAACGAGTGAAGTTGGCCAAGTGAGTAGCACTGTGTGGCAGCCAGTCCAGCACCTCACTGCGGGCAATAGAAGAAGGATGGTGGTGACTGTGGTGGACCTGAGATCACATGTCCTGGCTAAACAGCCATCTACTACTTGGATTCAACCAGTTGTTTCCATTTAGGAATGTAGGCCTAGCCAGATCTTCAAATTTTTCAACAGATGCTAGAAATTTGGCTGAGAGTGTTATGTTTTATGTAGAGAGAGACAGGGTCTCACTCTTGGACAGGCTGGTCTCCAACTCCTGAGCTCAAGGGACCCTCCCGCGTCAGGCTCCCAGAGTGCTAGATTATAGGCGTGAGCCACCGTGCCCAAGAGTTTTGTGTTTTTAAAGAGGCTTTGCTGAAAGGAAAGGACTGCCATAAGATCATGCTATTAATATCCTATTTCAAGAGTGGTACTAAGTTCTAAATGTGATTCTCTAGATGTGGTCAGAGAAGGAAAACAATTATCACCTCCTTTATTCTGTGTGTAATACTTCCATTAATATTGCCTAAAGGTTGAATTGTCTTTTTTGCTGCTCCTCCCTTCATTGCACTATGTATATTATGTCTGCTATATTTTGTCAATCCACTGGGCTGGGAACCTTCTTAGAGGGAAGAAAATGAAATGAATTTAACACAACTTGTTCTTGGTGGCCCCGTGCTGGTGCGAAAAAGACATTGCTTCCTGTCCTAGGTGCTCCTAAGTGTTCATTTATAAATCTGTTTAAAAAACTTGACTGAGAGTGACATCATGTTATCTAGTACGGAACTGGCAAGCTATAACTTCCTTCCCCTTTTGAAAATCAGAACATTTGCCAGTCTCCAGCTTTTTGGCACCTGTTCTGTTCTCCACAGTTCCCTCAAAGATTGCTGATAGTGTTTGGTGATCTTATTTGCAAGCATACCCAGGGCTCTAATTCATCTTGATGGCAGATATAATGGTCTGTTTTGCATTTATTTAGAGTTCCTATTTCCATTTTAACCTATCAGAAAATTGAAATAGAAATTCAATGATTGATCTTAGCATTTTATTTTTATTACATATGCATATTCATTTTAGGCCATCTAAATTGAAAAGTCTAGAATTTTGAGGAATAACAGCAGATATTGAGAATAATCACAGAGGCACATGTATTTACTCATGCATGTATGCGTTCGTTCAACAAACATTGATCATCTATGTTGTACTTGGTCTTGTGTTGAGTGTTGTGACAGGTGTAAAGTATACGATATGTTCTTTCTGTAAGTTTTCTTGGAACATGATAAAGTAAGAGAAGGGAATAAAAAATTCAAAGCACAAAATGACTTCCAACCAAGGACCAAAGTGAGCTTAGTCTTAAATAGAGCATAGCCTACAGTGATTGGAGGACTTCCTCAGGAATGCTCACTGATTTCAATGAGATTAAATGGGGAAAGCAGGCTGGGTTGGGTAACAATGGGGAGTAGTAGGGACTGTGGCCAAGCAGGGAGTTAATCCAAGAGGGCAGCTGAGCTCCAGCCTGTCATTGCCAGGCAGGACAGTGAGCCCAGAATGGTCAGTTCTTGCAGTGTTTCAAGGGAATCAGGAATTTTAAATAGAATCTCCTGGTTTTAAAATATTGAATCAAGGGCAGCGCCTGTGGCTCAAAGGAGTAGGGCACTGACCCCATATACCAGAGGTGGTGGGTTCAAACCCGGCCCCAGACAAAACTGAAAAAAAAAAATTGAATCAAATTATCAAAATACTATGCTGCCTGTAGAAACATGTCAACAGGGTGGGAAAATTCTGGTCTGTTGGGCCACCAGTTTGCCACTTGTGACCTACACGTTGAAGTCCACAAAAGTCCCTGGTGATAGGGCCTCAGCTAGTTCTCCTGTTTCATCTTCAGTCATTTTCTCTGCGACAGGCTTGTGCCCTTATAACCACAGCAGACTGATCCCTTTTTTTCTGAATGCTCCATTCCATTTTCAGCCTCCAGATCTTTCCCCTTTCCCCGTTTGTGTCTTTGCTATGCTTAAATTCCCCCCTTGATCTGCTTAAAATGCAGATCATTTCTCTCCCAACTCCAATCCTTCAATACCTGCTCAAATAACACCTTCCACAATGCCTGCCTAACTCTCCTAGGAAGACTCACTGGTTCCCTCACTTCTGCAGCTCTATTGCAAACTTTTATTGTCCTTAATTGAAATTAAGGTCCTTGGCCATTACCTCTTGAAGGCAGAAAGACACACAGTCATCTTTGCTTCCTCAATGTGCTTGGCATGTGACTGGTTGAGGGATGGGCTTGTAAGTTACCGTATATACTCGAGTATAAGCCGACCCAAGTATAAGCCGACCCCTTTAATTTTACCCTAAAAACTGGGAAAACTTAGTGACTCGAGTATAAGCTGAGGTGGAAAATGCAGCAGCCACTGGTAAATTTCAAAAATAAAAATATATACCCAAAACAATTACAATAATTGAGGAATCAGTAGGTTAAAT
>CAUYPK010154193.1:0-44985 GCA_963574355.1 Loris lydekkerianus | reverse complement strand
TATCCAGTGAGAGTCTATCTTAGTTAATGGTGAAAGGTGTGGGTCTAGTTTCAATCTTCTACAGGTTGCCACCCAGTTTACCCAGCACCATTTGTTGAATAGGGAATCTTTTCCCCATTGAGTGTTTTTAATTGGCTTGTCTAAGATCAAATAACGGTAAGTAGCTGGATCCATCTCTTGGTTCTCGATTCTTTAAAACCATACATTTGCCAACTATTCCATTGCCAAAGACCATTCTCTAGTCTTGCCCACCTAGTCAATTCATACATACTCTCCAGTAGCTGCTTTCAATGTAATCCTTTTTCTGATGTTTTTGTCAGCTTCTCAGGCAGAAAGTTATTTCTGCTATGTGTCCCTTGATCTTTGTGCTTTCATTTGTTCTTTCTCTCATGCTTGCCTTATTTTATTTATTCAAATGTCACGTTTTAATGCCATCTGTGTGCCAAACACCATGCCACTTTTTCTAGGTTATTACAACATTTGTATATAAAACCTCTCTTTTTCAAAAAATAGTCTTATAGGGTTAGGAGCTCTGTCGTTTTTAATCTTAAAATCTCCAATGCCCAAGGCAAGATACATGGTTCCTTACTCGGTAATTGTACTTACAGTAAACAAATTAATGCCCTGTACTCTACAGATTCAACTTAGACTTGTAATTATTTACCTGATGATTGTTTACTTACCTGTCAAATAACCAGCTACATAAAGCTTAAACAGTTTTACTTCCACATACTAGTCTTGATCACAGGAAGCATCAAATGTTTCATGATGTATTGAGGGGACACGTTAGTATCTCATGTTCTTTGTCTGTAAACACAAATAAAAATGCTTATATACTGTCAATATGTAAATTAAATAAAATAATGTATGATTTTGTGCTTATGCTAATGTCTATGAGTGGTGGCAATCATTCTTAATGATCAATATGTTTAGGAGTCATGTCAAGAACAATATTATAAACTGTTAGAACAACATAGTGGAAAATTTAGGGATATTGTCCAGGCTAAAGTGAGTGGATCACATGTGGTGAGTGCAAGTAATCTTGACCCTACATATTAACAAAGAAAAGGAAGCCTTTCTAATGGATAATGAAATCTAAAAGGACAATACCTTTCTAATTTTGGTAATTTAATTACAGTGCTTTCGTTAACATCAAAATATTAACAAAAAAGGTTGATCTGAATGCATTAAACCCTATGCAACTAGTAAGGACATAGATTTGAAGATTGTAAGTAGTAAGTTCAATTATATAGATATATACAGAACACTGAACACAGCAATTATATTTCATATTCTTTTCAAGCATGTATCTGTGGCCATTCTAAGATGGCTCCCCAGAGCCCAGCACATACATACCCAGTCGTTCAATCAAACACTAGTCTTGGTTCTGCTGTAAAAGGATTTTGCAGATGTAGGTAAGGCACCAAATCACTTGACCTTAAAATAGGGAAATTACCCACATAGCTTGACTTAACTCTATGAGCCCCTTAAATCTGGGTCCTGAGGTCAGAGATGGGTTAAGTCAGAGATTCAAAACATGAAGATGATTTGATCCAAAAGAAATTTTCTGTTCCAGCTTTAATGATGGAGGGTGTCACCAGGCTCAGAATGCCAATGGCCTCTAGGAGCTGAGCGTGATCTTGAGTGTGTTGCTGGGATAGATAGCTAGGAATCTCCATTCTACGAACAATTGAACTATACAAACAAGATTGAAGAAGCAGATTCTTCTTCCTGAGAGTGTCCAGGCAAGAATAAGAACATAGCAAGTACACTTCAAAAAATGCACATCATTTGCCATCTGATAGAAAATTTCTCCTCAATACTACTCTAATTTTCTGTATTTTCTCAGTAATTTTTACTTGCTTGTTCCTTTAAGTAGTTTTAAAAAATATTTTCTTCTATGTTTTTAGATTCATCTTATTATATATTAAAATTCTTCAGTTCACAATTTTATTTTTCTTATTATTTTTATTAATAAAGAAAAATTAAATCTATGCATTCACCTCTGAATATATTTTGTTATATAGTATTCCAAAGTTCCTTTATTTTCTAATATTATTTTGAATTAAATTACCACAAAAATGTTTTATTTTTTCTTTAATGGAAAATTCCTTTTTTCTTTAATTAGAATAAAAAACTAATTATTATTTTATTGAAAAGTCGGAGAATGACCCCTATGAAATATATTTTATATGTTTTAAAATTTATTGAGTTTTTTATAGCCTAATTTATGATTGTTTAAGTTTCTGTTGGGCACTCTTTTTTTTTTTTTTTTTTTTGGATTTCAATTGGCTTTCCCTTCTATATCTAACACTGTGATATTCAATAAATAAAAATTAACAACTGTTGCTACATACACTACGGGTTTTGCTTTTTATTTTTGTTAAGAACATATCTAATCAGTTAATGCTTTTTTGATAAAATTATATTTTGTCTAAAATTGATATTCCTACTGTATTTTATATGGTTTGATTAGGAAGCAGAACATCTCTGAGTATCACAGAATAAAGAATGCGTTTCAGTAAAGGAGAAGTCTTTATGTGATTATGGAAGAATCCGGCAAGTAAGGATCTAGAAGCACCAACTCTCCAGAAGCAATGGCTTGGGGAGAAAGGTGGCAGCTTGCAGGGCAATTTGGGAAGTCAGGAATATCACAGGCCCAGGATGGGGCCAGGACGGGGAGCCAGTGGAAAAGAACGTGGAAAACTGAATTCTCTACATAACTAACTACTTCCCTGTAGTTCTACTACCAAGATATTGGTGAGGGGCCTGAAGAAGCTAACGACCAGCAGGGTCAGCAGGGAAACACCCTTGGATGAGACAGGGTGAGCCTGACCCTCCTCTGTCATTACATCTAGCTCCCTCTTGTGGAACCACAATGACCTTTGGAGAACAGCCACTGCGGCCTTCCACATATCAAGGAAATTCCCTTTGGACCTCAACTCAAATGTAGAGACATAGACAGGAGAAAAACAACAACCTCGATCTCCATAAGCTCCCACTTGTGCATTTACTGGACAAATCTTTGCCCATATTACTATTCTGATGTTTTCAATGTCATTTTACTTCAAACTTTTCCCTTATAAAAAGTAGACATTTGTTTTATTATTATTCCCCAAAGGAGGCTGGGTCTTTTAATAAGAACATTAGAATCACTTGTTTTCATTTTTACAATTAATTTGGGTTACTTTCTTGTCATGATTGTATGTGTGTACACTATATTTGTCATATCCAGAGGGTGCCAACAAAAAAAGGATACACTTTTTAAGAATGAAAAAACTGTATTAAAATTATAATATTCAGTATACATGGATAGCATTTGTTGTCTTGTATCTTGTATCTCTTGCAATTCTTTCTTTCTTAAAATGCGTATACATTCTTTGTACCTTCTGTATATTTTATATTTCCTTTGATATTTTCAACATGGAAGTCTTTTCTTTTATCTTTTGCCAAATTTTAATAGGTACATGTGTTTTTAATTCTTTTAATGGTTACCTTAAGATTTTCAAAAATATTCTTAAATTTATATCTATTAGTCTAACAAAGTCAAGACAAAACATGGAGGCATAACTGGAAAAGCATCGTCTAGGCTCCCATTTAAATCCAGCACTTGCTCCTGGCAGCCATGTAAAACCTATTTCTAGGTCTATGTCTTCCACTTACCTTGAGGGATTGTTTTGTGGCCCAGTTGTAGAAGGAACAAGGCCTCAAATACCATCATGACTGATGTTAGTTTCACAGGCCAACTATGTGCCAGGCTGCCTGTACTCGATGTATTACCTCATTTAATGCTCACAGCTTTTCCCCAAATCAGAGATTACTATTCTCACTTTACAGTTCAGTAAACTGAAGTTCAGGGAAGGTAATGACTTGTCAGGATTGCATACTTAGTAAATATTAGAATGAAATTCAAAAAAAAATCAAGTTTCTCTTATCTCAATCAATCCTCTTAACCACTAAGAAAGAAAAAAGTACTTTTTGCTATGTTTCCAAGTTTTCTAAGCTCTGAGTCATACAAACGTAATATCATAAAACTTTAAAAAGTCCTTGAAAAGGAATTGTTTTGTTTGCATACTCAATAAATTTCAATTATTATTGCTACTGCTATCAGTGATTCTGCCTGCATGTAAATGCTGAACACACTTCTACTTACCCCGTCTAGATCTTCCCTTGAACCACAGCCCTGCCCTTCTATTCTGGTGGCCTCAAGTGTTAACCCCTGTGAAGCAGAGTAGCCTTAAATCATGGTGTGGATATTCTATATTGATGGGCCAATAGTAGAAGAAGGAATTAGTCTTCCTCCCTGGTTTCATGGGAACACATTTTCCCTTCCTACTCACCACATGAGCAGATCTCAGATGATGAATTCTGTGTATACTTGTGGTCTTACAGTTGCACAAGTGCCTTTTGGTTCTGAACAAAGTTCAGATGACAATCCTCAATGTTGATGGAAGTGTGAGTTTTCATCTTCTGTGTCTCCACGGGAATTGTAGAAGAAATCTGATAGATCCTATTTGATCTTGATTCTCAGATGCTTGGCATTAAAAAAATAATAATCCTGTCCAAATCCATTGAGTCAACTCAAGACTTTTAGGCCATAGAATTGAACAGGTTAAAACTGCGTGTGTCACTTTTATAAAGGCAGAATGATAGCAATATAATAGCAAGAACAAAGATATTGGCACCAAACATACTTGAGTTTAAATGTTGGCTTCACCTACTATTAAGTGGGAGACCTTGGGCACATTACTCAACCCCGCTGCAACCCTCACTTCAACCCTCACTTAACTCATCTGTAAAATGGAAATAACAATGCCTACCTTGCCACGAATAATGAAAATAATGAAAAGCTACCACACATAGCAAATGACTGATGAAAGATTAGTTACTCCTGGGGTGAAGTATTGTTTCTATTATTACTCTCACATGAAAAGCTTTCCCTCTGGGTGACTGCTGATTGCCTAGCACAAGCAAACTCACATCAACTCCCATTGCATGGACAGCATGAGTTCTGTTAACTGTATACAGAGATTACAAACTACTTAGTTGATTTACACTTTTCTGCAGCTGGAGGAAAATATTTACTGGGTAGATTAAGTTAAATTAAAACAATCAGATTAAAAGGAGCCTGAAGGTTGCCCCTCAGCTCAGTGAGGGACAAGTTGCCCTGAGTAGTAAGCTGGTACCAGCAGCTCGAGTGATTTAGCAATAATGTTAGGAAATGTGACTGGAACTGCAGAAGGGACTTAAATGGTGGAGAAAGAGTGTGTTTTTCTCTTCCCCCTGTATTCACACGTATTTAGACCAACCTCGACAAGGGGCTAAGAAAGGCAAAGTTTGAATGCAAAAACATCTGCTTAAACATCCATGAGAAGGCATTTTTCCAGGATGAAATTCTAAGTTAGCTCTCTATAATTCATAACATATTTTCTTATAAATGTAAATTTACATTCAGTGCTCAGCCTCCCAGGTCAGCCACACAGTATTTCTAAACCAAAGAGCAGAAGGTGACATGTGCAGCACCCATACAACATGAAGTCCAATAAGCCCATTCTCTATACCAGGGGGTGTTTGCTTGCTTGCTTTTCAGACAGTCTATATAAAGGAATTCTCTTAAGATATTAATTTTTAAATGTTCTACTCAGTGGCTACAAATAATATCATTAGAAAGACATGGGTTTCTTCTATCAGTCTTCTAGCCCCTTCTGGTTGAAATTATACGGGATACATTCGCTTAGTTATGTCACAGAAATATTGCTTAACCCAAAATTTACTAAACTGTGTTCCATAGCTCAGCATTTCAGAAGATGTTAATAATTCTGAAAAAAGGAAAAAAAAGTTATTTTGTGAAATAAATTTGAGAAATGTAACACACCAAAGCACCCTAGTAGAAATGTGCAATGCACACTCAGCTATAGAAGATTCTAAGGTAAACTTCCAAATTTCATGTCATCAGCTATTATTAATGCTGATTTGAATAGATAACAAGTTATGTCATATCACCACAAAGAATAGTATTTATAACACCAGCTTTGGAAATGCCAATTTACTTATTTCCACCTAATAATGTATGTGTTGCATAGTGTCTGAGATGGAGTCTTGCATTTAGTATTATAATCAGAAGGCACTATACTGCACTAACTCATAGATAACCTGAACTTTCATAGACTTTCCTGAGAAGTCATTTCATCTAACAGAGTTCACAGGAAAATAAAATATAAGTTTCTGGGTGGCACCTGTGGCTCAAATGAGTAGGACACTGGCCCCATATACTGGAGGTGGCAGGTTCAAACACAGTCCTGGCCAAAAAATACTGGGGGAAAAAAAAAAAAAAAAAAAAAAATATATATATATATATATATATATATGTGTGTGTGTGTGTGTATGTGTGTGTGTGTGTATGTGTGTGTGTGTGTGTATGTGTGTGTGTGTGTGTGTGTGTATGTGTGTTCTACAGGAAAGGATCACAACTCTTCCTATTTCAGACATGATGTGGACTGGGTTTGAACCCACCACCTCTAGTCTATGGGGCTGGTACCCTACTCCTTTGAGCCAGAGGCATCACCTGTACAGAAGAATTTTTTCACAGAGAAGGCTGGGTTCTTTTTGTACATAAGAAGGGAAGTTACAATTTATACTGGTACTGCTGCTACCCAAAGTACTCTCTACCACATAGAGATAAATTAGGTATTTCTGGTATTCTTCATATTTCTTTCTTTTTCTTTTCCCCATAAGGAAATAATTAGCCTGGTCCCCCAGCAGTCTTTTTCTTTTATTTTGAAAATGTATGTTTAAAAGTCCTATCCTCATACAAGAGTGTAAAAGTAAACTTAAATCAGGGTCCCAAGCTCTGAGGTAAAGGGTGTTGAATTAATGAGATTTCATAGTCTGTTGATGGTAGAATAAGAAATCACATTCATCCATGACTTGGCCCCAGTTCTTCTTTTGCTGGAAATATGTAAGCTTTCTGGACAAGGCAAGGAACTTTGTGGGGGAATTCACCATGCAACATGGATTCTCAGCATGCACTGTAGATTTGACCCAGAAAGTCCCAGGCCCAGTGTTATGTGCTGTTCAACAGCTTGATTCAGCTGATTTAATTACCTCCCTAGCCAGTGAAGTTTGTGTGCCTTTTTATGACACTTAAAAACTTCTAAGAGAAAAGCATTTGGTTTCATGTACTTGAACTTGAGTGACACAGATATTTCAGTGATGAATCAGTCCTAGAAAGGGGAGGTGGGTTAGGTAGGGAGTGTTTATAGAAGATGTTTCATCACCACTAGTCAAACATGCTCCATTGTTGGTTCAGGAGGTGCTGGTATTTTCTTCTTTGAAGGAGATGCTCAGGGAGCCAAGAGTGTCCACCCTGCAGCTCAACTCCAGAGAAGGGCAATGTCCATTTGCACCCAGGGAGCCCACAGGACTAGTTGCTTTGGAATGTTGACAATCTTGGGGAAATGGCTTTATATCTCTTCTCAGGGAAGAAAAAAACATTAAAATGCTGGTAGATCTGGGTAAAGAAAGCCTGAGGCTGTCTCCCAGCCTTAAGGCTTCCAGAGAGCTTGTTTTGCTGCCTGGCTTCCTTGGAAAGGACTCCCTAGTTACAGAGTCCCAAAGATGAGGTCAAGAAAGTTGTAATTTCGGAAAATCAACATTGCCAATATCAATGATAGAAAAAGTTCAGTTGGAAGATGAGAATATGGAATTTCTTTGGCTTGGATACAATCATGTGGACCTTAAATGAAGGAGCTCCACATCCCGCAGAGCTGGGTCCCCCAGGAGCCCTGACCCTTCCGGTGAAGAAGAGAGGGCACCAAGGGCCCATCTGACCTCCCAATCTTTGGGAAGTGGAAGTCATCTGACAGCTTGCAGTCCTTCCTGGGGTGTGGCACTAATGAATGGCAAAGGGGTCCCAAGAAGAGTGCACGTAGCAAATCCTAAACCCAACCATGCCAAGAACTACAAACCAAAAGGAAATATTTCAAGAAAATAAACAAAGCTACTGAGTCAAACATACAAAGCAGGAAAGCGAAACAAAAGATTATTTGAGGCCTGAGGTTTGAACATTTTGAAGCCACACATGTGATGGACCAGCCCAACAACATGAGGAGTCTTACAGCTGTGTAAGCGCAGAGACAGCCCGCTCCCATCAGGGGCTCCCAGGGCTCCGTGCATTGTGCTCTGACCTGAGCTCAGCCTTGAGCTATGCGAAAATAGAGCTCCTCCACTGGAGGCTGCCTGGAGAGGACTGGGAGGTCTGATTCCACCTACCCAGCAATTCCTATCACATCTATGTTAGTGTCTCCCTCTCCTAAATCCATCCTCAAGGAGCCCTAAAGGTTATCAATGTCAGAACGTTTGACTATCAGGACTTCTAACTAAGAAGCTATCGTATATTGTACTTTCTTCAGAATTTCAGAGTTCTGGAACAGAATCAGTTTGGCTCAATCTTTTAAATTCTCAAGAATTTTAACTCCATGAAATAGGATATAAGTTGGACTCATGTTAGGGTCAAGCATATGTTGTAGTGAATAGGTGAATAGAATGAGGGTCCACTGCACAACGGCTTCTGCCAGAGAGCAGTGTCTTGGCAGAACTGAGTTCTCGATCTGTTTGCATTTCTCTCTCTCTCTTTCTCTCTCTCTCTCTCTCCCCCCTCCCCCCTCCCCCCCTCTCTCTCCTCTATCTCTCTGTATGATCAGAAGATTTTTTAAACCAAATACCTTAGCCACAGCACAATACTTTTCACCAAGATGTACTTTCACGCCATGCCTTTGGCTTTTATGAAGGGCTCAATAAAGCACACTCTGTATGGAAACCGCTAAGAATTTGTTGTAAAACTGTTGTCACCCACATAACCATATCTGATTGCAAGTTATTTTCGTAATGAAATTCTGGAAAAATGTGTGTCTGCTGAGGAATGAGTGTACTTCCTCCTTTCTGTTGATGAAGCCAACTGGGTTTCCCTGGCTGTTGTATTTGTCAGAAAGTTCATCTCTAAATGTCATGACTCCATAACTCCTTATGATTGGCACATTTTTGGCCTCCTATTTTCCTTGGTCCTGATTTTCTTTCACACACACACACACACACACACACACACACACACTTCTCTGGAATTAGAACACAAAGATCAGGAAGTGTTTCTCTAATTGGTGAAGCAAGAATTCACCAAAATGCACATATTTGGTTCTGTCCATCCACAGATACCATTCCAGAAGAAACATCCATTATCATCCACCCAAGTCCCAATTTATGAGAAACAATGTGTGTCCTGAAGGAAGGGTAGAATAATTCGTATCATGGAGGTAATAGTCTTCTGCCTTGGCTCTTCTCCCTGGAGGAGATTGTTTGGGAAAGGAGAAAAGTCCTAATACGCATCCTTGTTTAGTTGAGCACATTAACGTGTTTTGGAGTAAGTTCTAAGAGCTCAGAAACTAAGTCTGGATGCCAGGCAAGGGTGTGGAATGGGCTTCATGGTCCAATAGGAAGTGCTATGGCGAAGTTACTATCAAGAGAATTAATTACCATTACATTGGAGAAGGAGTGGAGGAAGGACAGAGGAACCTAACAGGAAACTGGAGTCTTAGTTTATGGAAATGAACAAGGAAAATTTGGGGGAATAGGAATTTTTATATTCCATGGAAACTATCTGATCACGGAAGTATAAGGTAAGCTGGTTTAACATCATGTTCTTATCAGAACCACATCTTTTGATTGTGTCATGAAGAGGGCTTTTGGCAAGGGCAGAGAAATGACAGGAATTGGGGAATGGTATCTGGGAGAAACGGTTGGGGCTTCCTCCAGGTAGGTGGGTATTAAGAAACAATAAAAAATTTGATTTTTAAAAAGGAAAGAAACGTTTTTAAAAAATTCAAAACCCAAGGCCTTAAGAATTTGCCAACACATGGAGAGGCCACTGCCCTCCCTCAACATATGGATTAATGGGGAGGGGATCCCTGGTGAAGATATCTAAATCTTTACATCTGAAAGTATGTTGCTATTTTAGCTCTCATCAGGGAGGCACCAGCCTAAAATTTTGCAAGCTTCCTTTTATAGATCTAGAAGGATAACAGCATACGCACTAAGCATGCGCACTAAGAAATTTGCATATGACAGGCATGTTCTGGTAAGAACATGATGTTGAACCAGCTTATCTTACAGTTCTATGATCAAATAGTTTTCATGGAATATAAAAGTTCCTATTCCCCCCAAATTTCCTTGTTCATTTCCATTAACTAAGACTCCAGTTTCCTGTTAGACCTGCCTGTTAGACCCATGTATAGACTTAGATCCTCACAAGAGAGGTCTATGAAGGCTGTAATTACCAAAGCAGGCTTATTATAGGATGTCAGTTAGAGCAGAAATGAAAAGATAATAACTTCTTCACCTCTATTTGTTGAGACTATTAAACAGACTAATGAATAGATAGTTAAAATAATAGTACTATAGAAATGAATCTTGTATATCTTTTAAGAAAATCTATGATAGCATCAGAAGTACTTAACTTGTGTTCAGATGTAGGAATAGAACAGGATGCATAGAAAGACATTTATCTCTATGTGTGTAGGAAGTAGGAATTTATTTGCAAGTTACTATAAAGAGAATTAATTACCATCACATTTCTGTTTTAAAAATTATAATATCCAAAATGCATAGAAATCACAAGTACAGATCTGATCCTGGATAGAATCATTTCGAAGCATCAAAAGAAACTAGTTATTAGCTTTTATACCTTGGATTACCCATCTCAGAGGTGTTCAGTTTTAAGATGGTAAATCATTAGAACTTTGGGTTCAAGAAGCAAAGGTAGCTATGGTTTAGAATTTGGTTAAAACATCTTATATCTTGTGATAAATTTCTGAGTTTAAGAAGAAAAATAAAACAATGAGCATTCTGTTATTCTATGTGTGTATATTGGATTTTGTTAGTAATTTTTATTAGTTATTTATATCCTGCCTATTTCCAAGGGTAAAAATGATGTGTTCATAGTTAAAACATAAAAAAATTTAATAGCAGAAATCATATACAGGGAAGGGTGTGGCAGAGTCTTTTAAAGGAGATGCCAATACCTAGATAGAGTGGAAAGATTGAAACATCATAGACCCCTGCGCAGTAAGCCCTGCCTTCCTTCCACCTGAATCCATTCATAAGCCTTTACCCTTTGATATCACCTAATTGAACATTTAATGTCTCAATGGGCTAAATTGTTAGATTGTAAAAACCTAAAGGATTTATGTAGTTCTTTCTGTATATAGGTAAAAAATAAATAAATAAAAATAATAATCAGTGATGTGTATGTATTGGTGTATGGTTTACAAAACCATACTATTGAACAGACTAATGAATAGATAGTTAAAATAATAGTACTATATTTTGACATTCACCCCGTAATACCTGCCTCCAAGGGCTCAGAAACTACAATTTTCCTGTGCTGTGTTGTAACACTACACCTAATTTTAAAAATATTTTCCCTATGATTCTCATTTTATCCTCAGACTATAGAGGAACCAAGATTTTTTCATTGCCTGTTTGCAGGTAAAGAAACCAAAATGTTACCACTCATTTGACTTACAGTTTAGACTGATCATTTAAGAAGCTTGTAAAGAAATGCTCCTGTGTATAAATTCATTTACTTGTACTCTTTAAGTTGGAGATCATGTTTTTGAGAAGGCTCAATGTTAATGTTGCATTGTTTCTTTTCCTTTAATACTATATATTCATGTGTGTCTATATGTATATATAGGTATATGTGTATATATTATATTACATATATACACAAACATATACATGCACAAGTAAGATAGAAGTAGTCACTCTGAGAAGTATATTAGTCTTCCTATCCCAGCAACATAAAAGATTTATCTAAAGTAGAACTATTTTCCCCACAAATAAGATATTATCAGCATAAAAGTATTGAAAATGTGTAAGTGAGCTCACAAGAAAGACAAATGCTCATCTTGCAAGAGGGACTTTACCTAACAAATGCAATCAGTGTAACCTGGCTTATTGTGCCCTCAATGAATCCCCAACAATAATAGAAAAAAAGTTTCTATTAAATAATTTTTAAAAAAAGAAACTAAAATAATCACATAAAAAATTGGTGGAGGCAATTCAAGATGATACAAGGATATATCAACAGATACAGATAAATAAACTATGACAAACTATGAACTAAACATGCAATTTAAGAAGATAACCACAAGAAAGTTGGAGGAAGAAAATAGTGTAGACAAATGAGGTAAAATAAATCCAAAGTTTATTCTTTAAAAGTCTAATAGACTACTTGAATGCATCACAAAGCTACTCAAGAAAAAAGAGAAAAACAATTAAGGGGCTATTACCATGGGTACGGTAGAGAATTTTTCCAGTCTTTACAGAGCATCAGGAAAAGTTTTAAACCAGAAAATTTGAAAACTAAGACATAATGAACAATATCCTAGGAAAAACATGACTAAATGATCATCAATACTGATCAAAGAAATATTAGGCAAACCTACCACCTATTTAAGAAATTAAGTTGGGAGTTAAAAAAATATCCATCTCACTGTCCCCACCATTTTCCTACCCTCCCCTTCCCACAAACCCAAACATCAGCACCATCAGGCTCCGGCAGTTTTATAGACAACTTTTACTAAGCCTTTTAAGAACACAAAAGCCTTGTCTTACACAAACTGTTCCAGAGACCTATAAAAGAAGAAATTCTCCCAAACTCACTTTATTTGGCTAGGATGACCTTGATCCTAATGCATGACAACCAAGGAAAATTACAGACAGGTTTCACTTATTAGCACACATGCTAATATCCTCCCCACAAAGTAAACACAAGCTTTCTACTTTTCTCATCCTACAGTTATCAGAGGCCAAAATGACATCCTCATGGTAGACATGAGCCAGGCTTCCCAGCAACTCTTGGTCACAAGTCATGTTTATGAGGCAGAGGCCACGTCCCCCACAGAGATCCAGAGTGGGCCCCACTCTTGGGAACTACGACCACACTCTCTACCCTCAGGTATTTAACCCCCTCCTCTGTACTCAGGAGTCAAGGGGAGGCTCCTTGGAGTGGAGGAAGGACTGATCTAATTGGAATTTAGTCTTTGTCCCCCAGACTTTTGGCCTCTTTTAATTGAGTCAAAATAGAACCTAGACATCCAGCCCTTCTGAATCACCAGTACACACGTTTTACTCCCATTTTCCATGTGAATCTGTCAAGTTCATTATACCCATTATGCCCAGTTACCACTGGAAGACTCAGACCCCTGGGTCACCCTTAGCTCCTTTCTCCTAACCTCCATAAAAATCCCTTTAACATGCCCTATTCTTTCCCCATTTCCTTACTCCACCTTAATTCTTGAATTCCTTCTACCATGATTTCCTGACACTTAGCAAAACTGCCTATACGGTCAAAATCTCCTTTAACCATTTCTTAGCTTCTTTTTACAGACACCTGACTCTCCCCTGAGATGCCAGCCCTCTTAATTGGAAGAGCACATGTGCCCATCACTGAAACTTCCAAATCACCCCCTCTCCGCCCTTTGGACTCCCACCTTTGAATGCTGTGGCGTCAGATTTTACCGCTACCACCGTTCCCTGCAGCTGTCCTCCCTACTCCTCTTCCTGTCTTCGTGATTATAGTTCTTGTTTCAGGGCCTGCAGCTTCTACTCCCATCTTTATTCTTGTTATTCCAAAAGGTACATAAATAACTCTTCTAAGTCTCGTTGTTTCCTTGAATACTTCTCCTTAGATAATCTTGTCCTTCTTGCTACCTCGGACACTCATTCCCTTGGTTATACATCAGAATTCACATTCTATATTTGTGTTCTTTATGTCACCTCAATGGCATCGATTCAGTTCTCTGACCACCATCTCCTCTTTTCCTAGTTCTCTTTCCTTAAAATCCTGATTCTAGGCATAGACAAACATTTGTGAAAAGAATAAAGGATGGCATATAATTAATTATATTATCAGATTAAAAAGGCTATGATTGCTAAAACACATGAAAAATATAAGTATTAAAAAGTTAAAACCTAATTTTTAGTGCAAATATTGTTGCAAACTAATAGTAGAACATAATACGCATAATTTTTTTTTTTTTTTTTGAGACAATGTCTCACTTTGTTACCCTTGGTAGAGTGCCATGGCATCACAGCTCACAGCAACCTCAAACTCTTGGGCTCAGGCAATCGTCTTGCCTCAGTTTTTCATTTTTAGTAAAGGGAGGGTCTCAGTTTTGCTCAGGCTGGTATCGAACTTATGAGCTCAGCAATCCACCCACCTCGGCCCCCCAGAGTGCTAGGATTATATAGGCATGAGCCACCGTACCCGGCAATGTGTATAATTTGATGAGTATTTCTAATAAAGCCTATAGCCAATATAATTTTCTGGCTTTACAATATTCTTTTTTAATCAAGAGAAATATGCTTATTATCACTACCTCTATTCAACATTGTACTGGTAGTCATAGAAAATATTATAATACAATGAAAAATGAAGACAATTACAAAGGTCATTATTGACTCTGGATGTGATTACACAGAAAAATTTTTAGTGTACTAGAATTAAAAAAATAGGAAATCAAGTTACCTAGTTATAATATAAATCTATAAAAATTGATACTTTTGTACATGCTAGAAACAATTTATAAATACAGTTAAAAATATACAGATTGCTTGGCATCTGTAGCTCAGTGATTAGGGTGCTGGCCATATACACTGGGGCTGGCAGGTTTGAACCCAGCCCGGGCCTGCCAAACAAAAGCAATTACAACCAAAAAATAGCTGGGCACTGTGGTGGGCATCTGTAGTCCCAGGTACTTGGGAGACCGAGGCAAGAGAATAGCTTAAGCCCAAGAGTTGGGGGTTGCTGGAGCTGGGATGCCACGGCACTCTATTGAGAGCAACATAGTAAGACTCTGCCTCAAAAAAAAAAAAGAAAGAAAGAAATACACATACCATTAACAATATTAACAAACATTACAAGATGGCAATCCGTTTAAAAATTTAGATATATATATGGCTAAATTTTACACTAAGAAATAAACATTATTAAGGAACATTAAAAATGTCTAAATATATAAGCTTAATTACAAATACTTTAAATAAGAAGAATCATGAAATATTTGTCTTTCCGGTCTGGTTTATTTCACTTAGTGTAATGTCCGTAAAGTTGCATGTTGCATAATTTCCTTCTTTTCCAACGCTGAATAATTTTTCATTGTATGTATATGCCACATTTTCTTTATCTATTTTTGTGTTGGTAAACATAAGGGTGTTTCCACATGTTGGCTATTTGTGAGGTGTGCTACAATGAGCACAGGAATACTAATAGTACTTCAGGATTCTGACTTCAATTCTTCAAGTTAAAGGATCAGAAGTACAACGACTGGATCATACTGTAGTTCAAAATCTAATTTTTTGAAGAACCTCCATAGTGTCGTCCACAACTCCTACACCACCAAGAAGAACCAAGACAGATCTGAAGAAGAGTAAGCAGAAACTCACTGTAACAAGGTTTCAAACTTTAAATGTATTTAGTTTAATTTCTAGGGCATTTTATTGGTGAAAGTGTAGACAAAAGGACCAAAGAAACTGAACACAAAGCCTAGTGAAACACATACAGGGAAATTTATACGTGTCAGAGATAACAATATACATCAACAAGAAAATCAAAAGCTAAGTAATAAATGCTCTTGGGACAATTTTTTTATCTATATGTGAAAAAAACTAAATTGGTTCTCTGTCTTATACTTTATTTAAAAAAAAAATTTGATGTAATAATAGCAATATTTTAAAAGTTAATAAATTTTAAAGTTTAAAAAAAGAGTAAAATATATAGTTTTCTCAAAATACAAAAGATTTCATACATCAGACAGAAGTCTATTCATAAAAAAACAGGATTAATTAATTATCTGGTTATAAAATTAATCTTAAAATTTCCATGTACCTAGTTATTACATTTAATGAAACATAGTGTGAACAGTATCTATAAATTGTGTACATGAATAGTACTGTTAATGTATATATTCTAAAAAGAACATCATTTCTGTCTAAAAATAAAAAATTTAAAGCAAGTTATAAACCATAACCTGGAAGAAAATATTTGTAAAACATGTAACCGATAAAAGCCTGGTACTGAGATTATATCAAGATTTTTCTTAATTTAATTGTAAAACAAATAACCCAATAGAAAGAGAGGAAAAATTGATAAAGCATAAAAAAAAACAAAGAATAAAAAAAGATACAGACATACATACATCTTACACTTTATGCCAAAATTAACTCAAAAATAATAAAAAATTAAATACTATAAAACTTCTGGAAGAAAACGCTTTAGAAAATCTAAATGACCTTTGGCTTGGTGATGAGGTACACCAAATGCCTTGCTATGAAGGAAAAAATTTAGGGAAATATGGTCTGATTAAAATTGAAAACATTTTCTCTGTGAAAGAATATAAAGAGAATCAAAAATTACCCACTGGAAGAAAATATTCACAAAATGCATATCTAATAAAGGATTTGAATATTAAATATATAAAGAACTCTTTAACCTTAGCAACTACAAAAATCCCAGTAAAAACATAAACAAAAGATCTAAACAGACACTTCACTCAAAAAACATAAACATATAGAAAATAAGCATATAAAGAGATGTTCAACATCATTTTTCACCACAGAAATGAGAGTTAAAGCAACGATGAAATAACTGTACATACCTACAAGAGAGAGAAAATTCAAGAAATTGGTAACACTAATTTTTGTTAAATATTCAAAGCAGCAAGAACTCTCATTCATTGCTTATAGGAATGAAAATGATGATCCATTTTGGAAAATAATTTGACAGTTTCTCACATAGTTAAGCATATGGTCTTTCCATAAAAATAATCAATCCAGCCTTTATGCATTTATTAATAGTAATCTAATGTAAAACATCTCCACACAAAAATCTGGATGCTAATGTTTATACCAGTTTTATTTTCATTTATTTATTAATATTTTTGTAATGAGACAGAGTCTCACTATGTCGCCCTCCGTAGGGTGCTATGGCATCACAGCTCACAGCAACCTCCGACTCGGGCTTAAGCGATTCTCTTGCTTCAGCCTCCCAAGTAGCTGGGTACAGACACCCCCCACAATGTCTGGCTATTTTTTGGTTGTAGTTGTCATTGTTGTTTGGCAGGCCTGGGCTGGATTCGAACCCACCAGCTCCAGTGTAGTGTATGTGGCTGGCACCCTAATCACTGAGCTGCAGGTGCCAAGCCTATACCAGCTTTATTCAAGATCACCAAACCTGGAATTAAGCAAGATGTCTTTCATTCAGTGATTATGGTACATCCAAGAAGTAGGATTTTTCTCAGAGCTAAAAGTGAATGAGCTGTGAAGCCAGACAAAAACATAGATGCATATTGCTAAATGCAAAAAAAGAGAATCTGGTAAGGTTATATTCTGTACAATTCTAATTATATGACATTCTGGAAAAGACCGTAGAGATGGAAAATGGATTAGTGATTGCCAAGGAGTTTGGGAAGGAGGAAGTGTTGACTAGATAAAGCATAGAGGACTATTTAGGTGGTGATAATGGTAATAAAGACATGACATTATGCATTTGCCAAAGTCCATGGAACTTGATAGCACAAAGAATGAGTCTTAATGCTTGTAAACCTAAAAATATTTAGTTGTTAAAGAGATGTCAAGATGGAATGCAGATATTGTGACAAAAGCATGTAACTTCATTGCAAATGTATAATGTATAGTGAGATAACCTCACTAAAGGGAATGGGAGAAAAACACGCTGACCTCAGTAACTTTGGAAATACATGGCACCCGTAAAACTAAAGCAAAAAGGTGCTGTACATAAGCATGAAACTCTAGCTGATAAGGTTCTTTCCCCTAGGGGTATGGGCTAATAATTCTGAAACCATGATACACGCTCACTGGAATTGAACAATCGCATAATGGATTCTGATAGAAAGAACCCGATCTCTCATTATAGGAGTGGGGACAGACAAGCAAGGAGATAAGGCAATCATTAGAGTTGGAAAGATCAGTATGAATTCATGTTTAACTTAATATTTTATTCATGTATTTAGATGCATATGGATAGGTTTATATACTTAGTTTAGTAGGCACATACATATTTTCTTGTTCTGTTAGCTGACTGGGCCCACATGAAATAATACCCCAATAACAATAAGCACATCTAACACCTAGATCATGACTTCTTTTTTTAATTTAATTCAGATTAATATAAGGGTGCAAATGATTAGGTTATGTTGTTCATGTTTGTTAGGTGAAGTTCCAGTTGTATTTCAGCCCTTCACCTAAGGGATGTGCTGTATACCTGTAGAGTGTGCACCTTAAGTGAGAGTTCACCAATCTTCCTCGCTCTTCCCCTCTCCTCTTTCCTTCCCACTCTACTTGAATTTAATTCTGGTTTTCTCTTTTGTGGACAGGTATTTTTTTATCTGTTGGTTTCATATTAGTATTGAGTACATTAAATATTTGCTTTTTTATTCTTGTGATACTTTACTTAGAAGGAATGTTCTTGAACTCCATACAAAGGATATCAAGTCTCCATCTTTTTATGGCTGAACAGTACTCCATGGGATACACATACCACCATTTATTCATGTGTTGATGGGCACTTGGGTTGCTTCTACAACTTGGCAATTGTGAATTGAGCTATAATAAACATTCTAGTTCAAATGTCCTTATGGTACAATGATCTTTTTTCTTCTAGGAAGAAATAGCATCTAGGTAGATACCTAGCAATAGGATTGTGGGATCAAATAGAAGGTGTACTTTTAGCTCTTTGAGCATTCTTCATACTTCTTTCTATAGAGGCTGTATTAGTTTGCAATCCCACTAGAAGTCTAAAAGTATTCCTGTCTCTCCACATCCACGCCAGCATCTGTAGCTTTGGGACTTTGCAATGTAGGCTATTCTCTTTGGAGTTAGGTGATATCCGAGAGTGGTTTTGATTTGCGTTTCTTCTTCTACTTTTTTTTTTTTTTTTTTTTATTCGTTTATTCAGAATCTCAAGCTGTTGCCCTGGGTAGAATGCCATGTTTTGCTTAGGCTGGTCTCAAACTCGTGATCTCAAGCTATCCACCCACTTCAGCCTCCCAGAGTGCAAGGATTACAGGCATGAGCCACCACACTGGACTGGTTTGCATTTATTTTATAAATTAGGGACAACGAGCATTTTTTCATGTGTTTGTTGGCCATTCATCTGTCTTCTTCAGAGAAGGTTCTGTTCATATTTTTGCCCACTTATAAATGGGATTGTTTTCTCTTTTCTTATTGAGTAGTTTGAGTTTGAGCTCTCTGTAGATTTTATCAGCCCTTTGTCAGATTTGTAGCATAAAAATACCTTCTCCCATTGTAAAGGTTGTCTATTTACTTTAGTTGCTTTGCCCTTTGCTGTGCAAAATATTTTTGGTTTGATCATGTCCCATTTATTTATTTTTGGTGTTGGTGCAATTGCCAAGGGGATGCTTCTTCATAAAATCTTTTCCCAGGCGAATATCATTAATAGTTTTTTCACACTTTCTTCTGGAATTTTTATTATCTCACGTCTTAACTCTAAATCTTTTATTCAGCAAGAGTCAATTTTTCTAAGTGATGAGAGGTACAGGTTCAGCATTAGTCTTCTACATGTGGCTAACCACTTCTCCCAGTACCAGTTTTCAAATAGGGATTCTTTTCCCCAATGTATACTTTTATTTGGTTTATCAAAGGTTGGATAGCAATTTGTGGCTGGTTTTATCTCTACATTCTCTATTCTATTCCACAGAACTTTATCTTTATTTTTGTGTCAGTACCATGCTGTTTTGATCCCTGTAGACTTAGAGTATAACCTGAAATCTAGTAAGGTGATACCTCTAGATTTTTTTTTATTTCTTAAAATTAAAGTGATCATTCACAGTTTTTTTCTCATTCCATATGAAATGAAGTACTACTTTTTCAAGTTCTTCAAAGTATGACATTGGTACTTTGATGGGAATTGCTTTAAATCTGTGATCACTTTTTTTTTATTTCTTTTTTTTTATTATTAAATCATAGCTATGTACATTGGTATGATCATGGGGCATCATACACTAGTTTCACAGACCGGTTGACACATTTATATCACACTGGTTAACATCGCCTTCCTGGCAATTTCAGTTATTGTGTTAAGACATTCACATTCCACATTTACTAAGTTTCACATATACCATTGTAAGATGCACCACAAGTGTATTCTCACCAATCCCCCTCCTTCCACCCACCTCCCCCCTCCCTCCCCTCCCTTTCCCCCTTCCCCCTATATGTGCAGATTTAAGGGCATCTCCCAGGAAACAAAAGGCTGACTCTGGGGCCCTGCTGTGTAGAAATTCTATCAGTGGCCACCTCACCCAGTAAAATTGGGTATGCCAAGGAATTGATCTCAGGATCCAAAAGAACTCCCCATGTGGATGGGTCACAGCTGCAGAAACGTCTTAAAAATACTCCACCTCCATGGATGACGCGGTACCACCTCACGCTGCTGACCCAGCAGAGGAGCACTGGGTCATGTCATGTGTCCCCCCAGACATGAGGAGTTGGAAGGGTTGGGGAACATGCTGGTCCTCTGCCACACTCAAAACAAGGCTGCGTGGAGGAACAGGAGGCAAAATATCCCAGTGGTGTGGACAGGCAGAACCGGAACACAAACGGAGGCTGGGGGTGGTGCCTGATGCCTGTAATCCTAGCAGTCTGGGAGGCTGACACAAGTGCATTGCCTGAGCTCAGGAGTTCAAGACCAGCCTGAGCAAGAATGAAACCCTATCTCTACTAAAAATAGAAAAGCTAGCGGGGTGTTGTGGCAGGGGCCTGTAGTCCCAGCTACTCCAAAGGCTGAGGCAAGAGGATTGCTGGAGCCCAGGAGTCTGAGGTTGCTGTGAGCTATGAGACTAGAGTAAGACTCTGTCAAAAAAAAAAAAAAAAAAAGAAAAGAAGAAGAAAAACCACACAAATGGGAAGAAGACTCCTAAATTCCTAAATACTTCTTCATGCCACAAGCAAGAAGCAAGAAGTAGGTTCCAGACTGGCTTCAAGCAGTTTAGCTATTATTATATTATTCATTTTAAAGATTAGGAAACAGATCAGAGTGTAGTTAGTGTAGCTAATAAAGTCATGTAACTATTAAGTGATAGAGCTCGTTAAGATGTTTTGAAACGAATTTGAATTCTCTAATCTATCACCATATGAACTTCCCACTATTAATTCTTGGTGCCTAATTATCTTTGTTAGCTGCCATTTTCCCCAGCACCAAGTTCCTTCATCCAGCAAGCAGAAAATGACACTCATTCCTGTCATTCATGAGCAGGTGCATCCTAACTTCTCTAGAGTTGTTTCTTCCTAAAATGAGAATAATAATAATGTCAACATTAGCAGTTGGAAATATGACACCTTATTCATTAAATTAATTTTAAGCGAAGAGTACTTTTCAGAACCTAAAAGGCCATACATATATTTGGGTAAAAGATTTCATAAAGGTGCATATCTATGAGAGATATATGAGTAAAGTGATAGCCATAAACTCCCCCTAGAAGAAAAGTTAAAGTTTATGGAGAGAAAATAAAGAAGCAAATAAGTCACTCAAGCTTGGGGTTAGGAAAAATCTGGGTTGTATATCATAGGGAATCTAAAGGAATAACAGTCTCAAGAAAGCATGGAAACTCAATATTGAAAAAACAATAACAAAAAGAAATAGAAAGCTCAATGAAAACAAAGTAACTAAAGTGGCTAGAAGGAGACCATTAGTCATCTTGATGAGAGAATTATCGAGAAAGTTGTTGGAATGGACCCCAGACTTCAGGAAGTCAAGGTTGGCTCGGGTGTGTTTAGCAGGCAGCATGCATGGTAGAAAACTTGAAGCCTGGACCACACACTATCTGCCTAAGTATCTGAGCAATCAAAGGAAGAAACAGTAGTAGCAACAGGAAGTAACAGTTTTCTTTATAGCTGATGAGGTTGGTGCAGGAAGAGAGTAGAGATGGAAAAAACAAATGGATTTAGTGCTGGAAGCAAAGCTCCCAGATGCTGAGAATGAACGGGATCCTGGGCTGGACTGGGGTATGAGACAATCACCCAGAGACAGAGCTGTGTTATGATGGAGAATGAGGTGGATAAAGTTATAGAGATGGTTTCTCTTACTAGATGAAACTTCAAGTCAGATTTCCCATTGGGTAAATATTTCAGCAGTAAGCTATATACCAGGTTGACCAGGGTCTCAAACTCAAATACCTTCCAGTTAGGAGGTGACAGCATGAGTGACAGGCAATTACTTAAGACATTTGTTTTTTTGTTTTTTTTTTTTTTTACAATCGAATGCACTTTCCTATATTTTCCTTGAAGCATATGGCCCTTTTAGATTATCTTCCACTTTCTCAATTTTGATGAAGACACAGTCAGAGAGGAGGCTTTCCCTTTGGTGGGAAAACCTGTGCTTAATATGTACACTGACCCTTGGTCTCAGACTCGGAGTATAACACTGTGTCGGAGGAGAGGTGGAATGCATGCCCCAGAGAGCATGGTCATTGACCACTTCCTACGCAGTGTTGTCACCTAAGTGTATGGCTCAGGAACTGTCAGACATTTTAAGACATGCCAGAATGCTAGACGTTTATGTGAAATATCCTGATTTCTGTACTTTGGCTCAATTGGAAAAACAAGGCTAGGTAGGCCATCTGGAGCCCAGACTTTTCTATGCATCGATCTGCGTCCCCTGTTGTGTACATTTGACTAAACCTGTCACAGACCTAGAAAACAGCTTCTGATACCTGAAAGTCGGAGTTATTTGTGGTTTGCTTTGTTTGCACTGATTAAAGGGAAAGAAGGAAAAAAGCACCCTTTTAAGCCAAGTGAGCTGTTTGGGATTAACTGTTTACCAGGACCATTGCTATTGGGAAAACGAAGCAGGAGGATTCTATAACAATCGAGCAGTAGTTGGTTTGATTTTGATGATAGGAGGCATGGTGATGGCTTGATTTTGATAATAGGAGGCATGGTGACGGCTTGATTTTGATCATACGAGGAGGCATCCTACTGGCTGAGCTATGGTTCACCTGACCTGCTATGGCAGAACTATAAGTATGTGGTAATCCAGTAATGGGGTCTTGGTAAAATGAATTATGGTGAAATGCTGCGCAGACATTAACACATTATGATTGAGAAAAAAGCTGAATTTATTTTGAGAGTTTGCCACTCTATGTTGGTTATTGTTCCAGCTGATATTATCAAAATTCTAAGTTCTAAAACAGATTAAAATGCTACATACATGATTTCATGTGTTCATAAATTATTTCTTTTTATTTCGTTTTCTTAAATGAGGACCTCTTTTCCCAGTGTTGTGTTGTTTAGGTTCTAGAGTAACATAAATTAATGCTATAGGATGCTGTTACGCCGGATTGCAGAACTTTAGGAGACTGGGATTGTTTCATGATGTCACTTATGACAAGGGACTTGAGAAACATCCTCATGTATTCTTATTTCAGAGACTATTGCACAAAGATCCTCCCCAAACCTTAAGTTATAATACCTTTTCAACTTCCCTCCCTTCAATTCCATCTTTCCTGCTTTTATGGTTAATACTATTGTTTTTGTTTTCCATGGCAGCAGACTCTTACCCAGCCACTGGGATGCTTAGAAAAATGTCACAATTTCTAGTCTTGCCTGGCAACTAGGGCAATATGTAACTAAGTTTGGCCAGTGTGATTCAAGAAGGAGGCAACTTTGGCACATCTTTTCTTTGGGACCCTTGTCCCGTGGCCTGTGCCATCGTCCCCTACTGTGCTGTGTCCACCTGCTCCTGCCAACTAAGTAGATGCTGCCATCTTTGGATCCAAAGAATGAAACTATTCTTTGGGGATGGCAAAGTGTGAACTGGAATTAGAAGGTGAGGGTGTTTTAGTACATGGCTTCCATTCTCCGTGGGCTATATGTTTAGAGCTGCATTCCATCCTAAGTAATACAGGTTCCTACCTCACTCAACCAATAGATATACCTGATGTGTGTGTTGAGATGAGGCAGCTGATGAATTACAACCCTGGCTTCACCATTTGTCTAAAGAGGTCTAATCTCACCCTTTACTATTTTGCCCAATCCATAACCAAATTCCTTTATACCTTGAATTAAATCCCTAAAAGATTAAGTTGGTATATTGAATGAGTAAGAACGTCTGCTCTCTAATTTTTTCATCAAAACTGTGTTTATAGTTTTAAGAAACAAAATTATGATGCAACTGGAAACAGACAATTGTCTTTACATGACCCTATTTACCTTCATTTAAAAAAAAATTTGAGCTTTTTATGACTTTATTCTACAAAAATATGAAGATCATTATATTTCCTCAAAACCCATGTGGAATTTTTTATTGGCATTTTATTAAATTTATACCAACTTGAAGAGAATCTATCATTTTTCTACAATAAACCTTTCCTTGCAAGAAAATATTCATATGTTCTTAGTCAATTTAGTTTTCCTGTCATAATTTTAGAGACTAGACATTTTAAATTAATTCCTGGATATTTTTTATAAATGGTGTTGCTATTGAAATGCTTATTTATTACTTGGCATTTTGATTCTTAACACTTCTTAATATACTAAACAAACATTTGAAGGAAAGCAAGGCTGATTGGATTGTAAACTCACAAATTTCTAAAAAATCATTGCTAGTGCCAGAAGCAAAAGTTGCATTGTAAGTGTTTCAGTAATTTTGCATATGACAAAAATTCGGAAATCAGAAATTTTCATTTAGGGTGAAGTAAAACACGCATTCCCATGTGTGTCTTTAGAAGGCTTTGTCTCATTTTGGTAGTAGTTCATTCATTCATATAAAATTACTGACCTGGAAATCTTGACATTTCCATTCCCCTTTACAAAATTGGGAAAGACTTGTGAGATTAAAAATGTTTAGAATTATTTAATTCACTCCTCTCATTTTCTGCACAATGAAATAAATAGGCCAAGAAGGTAATGTGGCTTGGCCAATATCACCTTGCTATTTTTTACTTAATAAGAACATCAGATAAATATAGTAAGAGTGGAAAAGCATAAAAAAAAAATAATTTATTGTCCAAAAACATGAGTTTGAATCTTGGCTTCCCACACACAAAATGAGTGGCTGTGGCCTCACACACAGCTGAGTTGCCTGATCAGTAAAAGTTGTGGACCATGACATCAAACTTGCAAAGTGATTGTGAGGGTTAAATAACAAATTGCATCAAACACTCTCAGGTGAGCATATGACACTTGTTTTTTTTTGTTGTTGTTTTTTTTTGAGATAGTCTCACTATTTCGCCCTTGGTAGAGTGCCATGGTGTCATAGCTCACAGCAACCTCAAACTACTCTTGGGCTTAAGTGATTCTCTCACCTCAGCCTCCCAAGTAGCTGGGACTACAGGTGCCTGCCACAACACCTGGCTATTTTTTGTTGCAGTTGTCATTGTTGTTTAGCTGGCCTGGGCTGGGTTCGAACCCACCAGCCTTGGTGCATGTGGCTGACCTGTAACCACTGTGCAATGGGCACCCAGCTGACACTGTGTAGGTTTCAAAAATGCCCCTCCATATCCCCTCTATCTGAGAATAGGAGGGCTTCTGCCACCAGGCACAAAAGGGAGTTCTGGCATAAATCCAAGGTGATTACATTATTCCAAAAGCCACAGGAAAAATCGAGAAAATATTCTTTATCTAAATAATTACTTGAAATACAATAATAATATTGACCCATATATTGGGCCAGGAGCAGTGGCTCAGACCTGTCATCCCAACACTCTGGGAGGCCGAAGTGAAAGGATTGCTTGAAGTCAGGAGTTTAAGACCAGCCTGAGCAAGAGCAGAACCCCCATCTACTAAAAATAGAAAAACTTAGCTGGGCATGGTGGATGCCTGTAATCCCAACTCCTTGGAAGGTGGAGGCAGGAAGATCACTTGAGACTGGAGTGAGCTATGATGACCCCACTACAATCTCCACCCAAAGCTATAGAGTGAGACCCTGTCTCAAAACAAAAAAAAATAAAAAATAAAATGAAAAAGAAAGAAAGAAGCAAGAAAGAAGGAAGGAAGGAAGGAAGGAAGGAAGGAAGGAAGGAAGGAAGGAAGGAAGGAAGGAAGGAAGGAAAGATTGTTCCATTATGCAAAAGACTTTTGAGCCCATAGCCCTTAGCTGATTAATAACAGATATACTGGGATTGCTGTGAAGATTCACATGGGATTTGGAGCTTGTTTTCAACAGAGGAATCACAAGGCATCTCTAATGTGGGTGGCTTTAGTGACTTGGGTTTGGAGCCATTTTAATATTTAGTAACCATGAGGGAGAATTCGTTTCATTATTTTTTTTAGGACAATCACTGAAAAGTGATCATGCCTTCCTAACTTTTATCTCCAGTGGTGCAGGTGCCCATCAGGCACCATTCCCTGCAAATATGCTCCATGGATCTTGGGTCTCTTTCTAGGTGTCCCCTCCTGGAGGGACACAGAATTCTTGTGCATGCTGCATGAAAGATTGTGTCCTGGGAGGCAGGGATACAGACACATGCCAGGTCCAGAAAAGTATAGCATCCGGCCAACTCTTAAATAATCAATTCCGACAATTACAGACGGAGTAGAATTTACACTCAGGAAGTGTCAGTCAGGGAATGTCTCTGTGTAATATCAGGGAGGTTCACTGTGCTCACCTAGGAACTTCAAATGTGCTTATTAAAAGAGGCTGATTATGTTTACGTTTGTGGATGCATGTCCGTATGATAGTGTTACTTCTCTGTATGTTGTAGCTGTGTCCGATTATTCCTGGAAGAGCCTTATTTTGCTGGTTATATATACATTAAAAGGAATTTACTACTCAAATATACAATGTTACAAAAGAGTTCTTTAAAAATGTTTCATTGTTTTTTACATGTGGTCCAGAAATAAAAAATCATCGCACTATGCTTATCTTGGAGTTAACTGAACTAGGAAGGTGCTGATACCAGCAAAGCGTTAAGAAATAGCTATGCTCATGCTGTGCTACCTTAACACGGACAAGACAAAATCACACGTCTTGTTAAACCTTTGGGTAACATTTTTACTTCTTACCACATTCAGTATTAACTTTTTCATGTAAGTTTGCTTCCTATTCTACTTAAGAATATTAGTTAGCCAGTATGGGTTCTTTTATAAAATTTCTTTCTCATCTGATGACAGCTTTGTGACTGTATTCACCACCATGCATGCATCCAAACATAATTATAAAAACGCTATACAAATCACAAAGGGAAAAGTAGATATATGTATAACTAGAAAAACTGACATTTCAATGTCTAAAACAACACCAAAAATACTTAAAATATAAGTTGGAACAAAATCAAAGTTAATAAATCAATGATCTATTAAAGCACCAGTAAAAACTATTATCCTGAAAGAAACATGGAAAAAAATACAAATGGAATATTAACAGATGAAGAAACACGAGTGAGGAGTAAGCATTGATCAGACTGGGTAGTAATGGAATTATGGACAGTGAGGCAGAAAATAAATCAAATAATTAGAAATTAAAACACGATTCTGTTTCTTATTAGAAGAAAAACTTTAAACAATTTAAATTTAATAGAATTCAATTGAACAAAGAACAATTCTCCATTTGGACAGCCCCGAGAGCCAGAAAAAGTACAGAGAGCTCACTTCCAACAAGTGGGAAGGCATTTAAAATGTTCATTTTTTGGTGCAATTTTATACCAGCGTCCCACTTTATAACTTTTAAAGTGACTTTATGCTTGTTATAGTCAGATGCATGAATGGAGGTGAATTTATGGACAGAACATGGAAACGAGGTACAGAAACAGCTTGAGTGGTAACAGCTTCCTGACTTGAACCTGGTCCTTGTGCAGCCTTGATTGGCTGAACCTCGGCAGCTGTGACGAGCTGAGATGGTTCCTATGTTGGGCTTTCAGTTTGTTTATGCAACAAGTTAGGTCACAGTTAATTACACATGAACTCTAGGTACAGATGCATCCTCAGGATAGATTTAGTTTAACACTCTCATTCATCAGATTGATAAAAGTTGGAAATATTTGGTAATATAACTTGCTAGCAATGATGTGAAAATGGAATATACTATATCTTGCCAGCAGGGATATAAAAGTGGGAAGCATTTTGTCAGTAGCTCATACAAACAAAATGCATTCATCTTAGCGCAGATTCCACCATAGGTAATTATCTTTAAGAAGCTTTTGCACACAAACACAGGAAGGTATGTACAAGGGTGTTCACTGAAGCATTGCTTGTAATAGTCAAACTGTAAAAACATTTTAGGATTACAACGTATGGCAGCTACAAGTTTCAAATGATACACACATGTGGAATATTATATAGCAATTAAAAGAAATATTTAAAAAGAACATATATTTCGTTTTTACATATGTAATGACAAGACCTGAAAAGCATATTGTGGAGTAAGGATGTGAATTTTAGAACATGGGTATAGTGTTTTATCATCTATATAAATTTAAAACAGACACAATAATAACATACTACTTGGAGTTCATGGTTACTATGGTTATAAAGCATAGCGAATTTTATCTTCAGTGTTTTATTTCTTCTATTAAAAACAGGCAGAGACACAAAAATATGAAGACAGTAAAAAGATCAGTGGTTGCCAAGGGCTTAAGGGAGGGAGGGATGAATAAATGGAACACAGAGAAACTTTACGGCAATGAAACTATAGCGTATGATGTTCTAATGGTGGATAAATGTCATTATGCATCTGTCCAGATTCACAAACTGCACAACACCAGGAGCGAACCCTAACTTAACTATGGACTTAGAGTGACGAGGATGTGTCACTGTAGGTTCATTAGTTGTGACAAATCTCCCTCTCTGGCAGGACTGCGGATGATGGGGGAGCCTGTGAAGCAGGGATGGGAATGGATAGGACACTCCGGACTTTCTATTCTATTTTGCTGTGAACCTAAAACTTCTCTAAAAATTAAAGTCTTTTGAAGTAGCAGATAGAAAAAAAATGTTATAAAATGTTAATAATGCTCATTTATAGGCATAGGGATGATTGTCTATTTTCTTTTTCTTTCAAGAAAGTGAAAGAAAAAAATTATTACCAAAAGTTAAGAAAGATAAATCAACCAAGGACATGAATAGGTCACCTGTGGAAGAGAAGTACAAGTGAGAAAATAGTCAACATCACCGTTAGCCAAGCAGTGCAAACCGAAGCCCCCATTGGCACAGATCTTTGGTACCATGTATGGAACACAGCGCACTGCTGAAGATGCCTGCAGCACATAGCGGAAGGCCCCTTTCCCGTAATTGCCTTTTCAACTCCCTTCACCCTGGGGCAGCTAGAAGCGGTAGATTGAAAAAAGAAAAGAAGCTTAAAAGAGCAGAGAAAAATGAAAGAGGAGGGTTCACCCTTGCCCTGTGCTAGGTCCACACGTCAGGTCTGATAACAGGGAGCAGGAAGGTTTTGAATTACAGGTGACGTTCTCTACTTGACCGTAGGACTTGTCTATACCTGAAAGTGTGACTTTACCTCAATAAGAATATTCTTAAGAGTGAATGTGACAGATTCAAGATGATGTCATGTGGCTGGGATAAGGAGATTTGATTCCTTATGGTTGAAAGCTGTGGCAGAAGAATGAAAACAAAGCACCATCTAACTAACAGCCTAGATAAGCCAAAGACTAGACATTTCAGAGGTGAGTCACATTTTGATAGAGTAACCATCTGTCTGGCTTCCCGGGCCAGTCACCGATTATGCCTGTGGTTCCTGAGTAATTAACAACACCTCCTTTTATTCTCAGAAGCGTCTCAGTTTGGATGATGACAAAATTCTTCAGGATTATGTCATTTGTTCAAGGACAATAGGTTCAAGAGTGGCAGCACTGGAATTCAACCCAGGTCTGTCTGGCTCCAAACTCTTGTTTTCTTTTCACTTCTATTATATTCACTGCTACTTATCTGGACTAGTAGACTAAATCGGTAAAGTTTCATAAATAAAGTTTAAGGAAAATTATTATTACTATTACTCTCAAGATTATACCATCCTTTATAGTTAAGCCAATAATTATAGTCAGATGAAAACCCTTGGGGATTGACCTTAATTAATAAATAAGATATATATGTATATGTACACACACATGCACACACACACACACACACTTGCACATGCATATATATATATATATATATTATAAGCAGCTGGTTCCAAAGAGATAGAAATATGTGTTTTCTTAAGAAAATCAAAAACTTAGGGATTTACATTTTCCATTTGCCTACCTGTTTTTCTCCTTCAATCAAAGGTAAAAGTCTATGTTTGAATGGTTATGTGTTTCAAATTATTGGGGTTCAGAATAAATAGATTTTATGTATATTAAAAATGAATGAAATAGAATCAATATTCATAAAAGATTAAAATATCAAGCAATTATGTTAATACTGTATAAAACATTATAAATTATAAAAATTATATATCACCTTCTTTTAAATATTAAATTACAAAATTGTGGCCTTTTTACAGAGAAACTTGAGTGGGTATTTATTTGTGTAGAATTCATCCATAGGGACATATTTAGAACTATTAAAATAGCTATGAAAACCACATACACCTAATTGTGGAAGCTGCGTTCACATGTGCATGTGACATAGTCTCACAGTTTATCTGTGAACATGCTGTTGTTTTCTTTAAAGAAATAGTTTCCGAATTATGAAGCAATTTTTTAATTTCTGTCTCTTTAAGCCAATTGGAGGAAAATTATAAAGAGACCTACACTGAGACGGAACAGCAAAGAGAATAGAAATTTTATGCTTCTTACTCTATTCCTTATCAGTTAGTGACCTTGGGCGAACTGTTTTAACTTGAGTTTCAATTTCCCTTCTTGTAAAACTGAAATAATGCTACTTCACAATTTTTAGTCAGACTCAAAACTTAAAATGAGCTAATATTTGTGCAGCCATGTCTTCAAAATTACCTTTAGAAATATTATCCCTCATTTGTCAAAGGACTGTAAAAATCCAAGGTATTATTTTTATTGTTGAAATAAACCTCTCCCAACAAAACAATAACCTTAGGCAGCAGAGAGTACTTCCTAACATGGGGCTCTCATAATTCCAACAGGAGGGAAGACAGGCTTAGGGTGGTGGGAGGTAGAATTAAAAGGTCCCGCTGAGGAATGAATCACCTCTCAACAGATTTCTGCTTTTCAAAATGTGCAAGTGTTGGGCTGGATAAATCCTGTGGAAAGCTCACAGTCTGACAAGTTCAACCACAGTTGCCAATCTCTGCAGAACTGCTAACCAAAGCCCTCCCGAGCTTGGGGAGGAAACTCCCGCCTTGGCCCAGACTAACTGTGCTCTGCAACCGATCTTCCCCTAAACTCTCTAATGAAGTTGGACACTTGGCAGAGGCAGGGAGCCCAGGCACATGCTGGTAATGAGCTCTCATTCCTAAGAGGCTTTGGCATCACAGGAGCATACCTCCTGCCATGTGCTTCCTCCAGCTATCTGCTCCTGCTCTCGGGGCGGGGGGGTGAGGGGGGCTGCAGTGAGCTATTTGCCAAGATGCCACATCAGGCCACATCTGACTGGAGATTGGTGTCAGCACTTACTCTCCAAGGGAGGACAGTAGACTTTCAATACAAAGTCCGGGGGTCCTTCCTAGTCTATGTGCCCTCTGCAGAGACAGTGCTGGCTGGGCAGGTGGCAAAGCAAACTTGTGAAGGGCACCAAGTGAGCATACATTGTCCATACATTGTCTGGTGTCATACTCCAAAGAGCATGATCATTGCTCAAGAAGAGAGCACCTCCTTGGCTCTTAGCCAATGCCTGCTTACATGACATGAGAGATTTGGGAATTCATTCATTTGGCAAACGAGGTTAAAGTTCCCACTGCCTCCAAGTACTGTTCGACCTATCCTCCTGGAGCCTGCAGTCCGCTAGAAAGGGACAGATGACAAACCATTGTCTTCACAGCGTGAGTAGAGAGCACCTTTCATGTTGGAGCAGCAAAGGGGTCTCTTTATGGAAGAGATTAAGGGACATATGGGCATTGGGAAGACTACTTTCGAGAGGGTTCTCAGACCCTTTTGATCTGAGCTGAGCAGAGCTGGATGAGCAGAGCACAGCCATGCAGAGAGTCAAGGAAGAACACTCCAGGCAGGGGACCCACATGCACTGCACTGTGAGAGGGAGAAAGGGAGGATTGATCTAATCATGGGGCAGCAGTTTAGCAAGCCAGCAGCACCATGTTGTTATGCAAATTGTCCTTACCCTGCACCTTCTGAATGTGTTTTCTATAGAATGAAGCCAGCTGGGGCTGTGGCCATGGTGTCCTTTGCTCACCTTGCTGCCCTGTCATTATGGCTTATCTCGACCCTCTTCTCCCTCTGACAGAATCTCCTAGAAAGCAGGTGTTCCAATGTCTGTGTTTGTGGTACTAGCACCAGCTGGAGAAATTCAGCATAGGATAGGCACCTGGCGACAGGCAGTGTGTGGCAGCTTGGGAGCATGGCCTGTCTTCACAGTGGCCAGGGCAGGGAGAGTGGCTGAAATTCTTACTGCAAAATTATGGGCAGAGTTAATTCCTCCGAGGAGACTTCCTCACCACACTTACATCCTTCACTGAGGCTTTCTGGTGTGTCCCACGTGTTTCTCTGGGCAGAGATTGAAAGAACAAAAACTTTTTAATTTTTTCTGATGGAGAGGAAGCATCATTTTCTTTACATAGAATTCAATCCCAGCCAGTTATGATATGGGTGGTGTGAAATAACTGCTAGGTAGAAGTAAAAGGACAAAGGGAGAGTGGAAAAAAAAAAAAAAAAGAAGAAGAAGAAGAAGTTGAGAAAGCATAAGATAAAAGAATAAAACTTCTATCCCTTTGCTAATAATAACCCCTTCACAATGGCCAATCATTGACTCTTCAGTTTCATGAATGAGACTCTCCTGAAGAAGTCTAAGTCCCGGGTTGCATCTCAGTTCAGATTTCACGTGGCAGTTATCTTATATATTTGAAATTCCAATTGATTATTAGAAACACATTTCTTTAGTTTTGACTACCATGTAATAGACAGGTAACTATTACATCGTTGCTAAACCCCAGTAAATACTGCTTATTGGAAACACATTTCTTTCAACTCAACAATATGATTGTGTATGTATCTATTACAGAAGTCTTGAAATTCTATCGATTTGTGCCAAAAATACATGTCTTTTCTTTTGAATTCATAAGGTTCAAGATATGGTCTTGAATGGGGTGCTATTAAATCCCCAATAAGTGTTTGAGTAATAAATGATGATGCTGCAGCCCATGTTTGGCAGTTTGTTTAATCACTCAGGATAATCGCTGGAAACAAGAGTACTCTGCACATTAAAAGCAGATTTGTTCAAAACACATTGGCCACTTTGTGTCTAGACTGAACTACTGCTGGCTCAGATGTTTTGGACAAAAATTTGTAGCAGCAAAACCCTTTTCAGGGGCAAATGAATCACTCTGTGGGTAGGGTGCATTTTTCTACCCCGTGGATTTATGGTAGCATTCCTACCTTCTTGGATTTGGACTGTGCCCTGGAGCTCTGGGCTACAGCTCAGAGCTTTGTTGACTAAGGAAGGAAAAAAAAAAAAAATTTAAAGAGATGAAAAATCTACACCATTTCCTAGTCTAACATAATCATGCTACACAGACAAGGAAACCAAGGCAACTGGTTAGTTCAGGGCCATTTACCCAACTTCTACTCCATTTATTCTTTTCAGGGAATGTAGGAGATGCTCAAAATCTAAACAAAATTACTTTTTTATTCCACTAAAAAATGTTTTAACTCCTCTGGAACTGGATGGAGTATAAAAGACTTTCATTATTTTACAATCATATTTCTTTTCTGCTTCATTTTGGTTTAGGATAGTAAGAAAGAGCATCATTCATGTGGTAGTGATGAAGTCAGGCTGACATTCAGTTTTCCAGTGGATAAAATATTCAAGTGCTTACCCACAATTTGGTACAGATACTTCCCAGAAAGCCTGGGAACCCCAACTGCCCTTCGCAACTATGCCAGCAGGCAGCAGCCACCCTGTCCCCAGGCCTTCCTGTGATCCAGCATCTGAATGGTTAATGCTAGGGTACCTCTGGAGAGCAGTGTGTGTCCACTGTGACTGCTCAGGGCCTGTCCCACACAGCTGTTACAGAATTTGGATCTCACTCCAGGATATAATAGACTTTGCTAAAGAACTGGTAAAGTTCTGAGAATTGTGAGAGTTGGTCTCTGCCATCAGCTACATACACATATGCATAGCTAATAGAATGCACATAATACCAAATATAGCATTTCCCCAGCAATTCGTTCCTCATGTAACAGTGATAGCTTTTGAGTGCTTGCTGTGTGCAAACAGCCCTCTTCAATGTTCTCAATGTACATTAACTCAGTTAATCTCCACGAGAGTCTTACAAAGTAGGAATTATTATTTTACAGATGAAACAGCAGAGATGTAAATTCACTGGTCCTAAACCAAACAGTTAGGAAAGATTTGAGCCAAACTGTTTTGATTCCAGATCCTGAGCTCTTTATCTCCAGAATGAGGCTCTCTTTGGGGGAGCAGGTGGATCATAATTATGCATTTGTATGTGTCCGTATGTTCTAGGCTATAATGAATCAGAGTAGCTAGGACTAGGGAGGTTTCCACTAAATCATGACTGTGGCTTAAATGCTGGAAGTAGCTGCTTTCACCTTTTTGAAATGAACTATTTTTGGTCACATTTTTCCTAATGGCATTTGGATTAATAATGAAATTACCATTACATTGTAATCAGAAATGAGTCAAGGAAGAAAGGCTACATACTGCAACATGCCACATACACAAATTATCCAGAATAGAATAGAATAGAATAGAATAGAATAGAATAGAATAGAATAGAATAGAATAGAATAGAATAGAATAGAATAGAATAGAATAGAATAGAATAGAATAGAAATATCTGCAGAAAGAAGGCTGGGAGTTTCCAGGGCTGACGAAGGGGGTAAGAGGGTAACATCTAACAGGGATGAGTCGTCTTTGTGAGGTCATGAGAATGTTGTGGATATAAATGGCTGTGATAGAGGCACAGCATTGTGAAAACACTAAAAATAACTAAACCATAGTCTTTAAAAGCATACATTTTGTGGTTTATGAATTATATTTCAATTTTTTACAAAAAAATTATAAAATAAAAAAATTGAGCCAAGAGTCCTGTCCCTACCAGAGACACTTCAACCTTTATCTACTTGAGGATAAACCAGATACAACAAGAAGTGAAGAATTCATACCACACAAGGAAGGTAGAGGATAAGCTTTTGATGCACTGGATTGAGAGAAACATCTAGAAAACATTCAGTGAAAGGAAATGCAATTAATAATTGCTGAGTACATGTGTTAAAAGAAGGCCGGCCTCGAAAAAATGAGAATGAAAGGAGAAAGATATACCACGTATATCAAAGACTCCTTAAGGTACTAGAAAGGCTTATAATGTGAGGATACTTGTTTCTCACTATCATCGTAAGCATTGGATCTTTACCCACGATTCTGAGAAAACAGTGGTTCTTTTCAGGTATTGAAGCGCTTCACCCAATTCAGTCCACTTTCTAATTAATCATACACACACACCCATACACTCCAGTATTTATACATATACATGTAATGTAAAATACATATGTGTATGTATACACACATACATATACATCTACTATATGATAACATCCAATACATTATTAAACTTTCTGCATCATTCCACAGCAAAATTTCAAATGGCTACGTAGTATTTTGTCACGCAGTTGGGCAATACTTCTAAGATAGCCATTTCGTTTCTAATTTTATTATTATTATTTTTTTATTAAATCATAGCTGTTGATATGATCATGGGGCAAACCACAACTTTCCTCTAAACATTCTATACACAGATCTTTTTTAATAGTTTAATTCTTTTTCTCCTACTATGTATTTATAGATGACTCAAAGGACGTAACTGTTTTAGAATTTGAAATATATTAAAAACTGGTCCTCTGAAGATATTTCACCAATTTCAACTACTTCAAGCAATACAAAAAAGTTATCATATTTTTATCAACAGTAAATATTATTTTAGTGAAAACACCAATATATAACCATAATGATTGTTCTTTTTTCTCCTTTTACTTAAACTAATATTGATGTATTTTTTCATATGCTTGTTGGTGATTTTTTCCATATGCTTGTTGATGATTCCATGAGTTATCTATTTTTGGTTTTTGTCAATATATCTATTATATTTTGTCATAACTTTTACTTAAAGAAATTATAAAAGAATTTAATGCATATGTGTGTAGTTATGTTAATTATTCGTCACTTATATTTTGTCTTTTTATTTATAAGGTAATGTTCTTTATTATTTGTGACAATTTTTCTTGTTCTAAAGTATTCTTTGTCTGAAGTTAATGTAACTACTTCAGTTTTCTTTTGTTTGGTGCTGTCATGGTATATCTTTCTCCTTTCATTTACTTTTTTTTTCCTTTTATTAAGTCATATACACATAGATCATGAATGCATTTATGCATTTGTGGGGTACAATGTGTTGATTTTTTTTATACAGTTTGGAATGCTTACATCAAACTAATTGCCAAGTCATGAAAGAAGCCCAAGTGTCCATTGACCCATAAACGGATTAATAAATTGTGGTACATGTACACCATGGAATACTATGCAGTCTTAAAAAAGATGGAGACTTAGCCTCTTTCATGTTTACATGGATGGAGCTGGAACATATTCTTCTTAGTAAAGTTTCTCAAGAATGGAAAAAAAAAGTATCCACTGTACTTAGTACTTTCATGAAACCAATTTATAATTACTCACACTTTCTTATGAAAGATAAATCATGACTATAGCCCAAGATAAAGGAGAGAAGTGGAGGGGATAGAAGGGGAGAGGGGAGGTTTGATAGATGGAGGGTAAACATCAGGACCACACCTATGAAGCATATTGCTAGGCATAAGTCAAATCTATCATGTATAGAACATAAATGTCTTAGCACAATAATTAAGTAAATGAGGTGAAAGCTATATTAATTAGTTCTTTGTCTTTTTAAATATTAAAAACCACAGATAAAATTAAAATTTCCTGTATCCACCATCTTTCTTTCATTCCTCCTGTCCTCTCTCCACGTATTCAAGGTAACTGATACCTTGATTTTACTGTGCATGTTCTTAATCTATTTTTGTTTACTTTTCTATACTTGCAAACATGAAGCTATGACCCGTTATAATCATAAGCATGTCTAAAAAATGTTAAGCTTTTCTATTTATTATTCTGCTATCTTCTTTTTTATTCAAGCATACTTTTTAGGTTTATGCATGTTGATTTTATGTAGATAGATAGAATGATAGATAGATAGATACAGTTTGTTTTTTGTTATGCTTAACTATCACAGCTCGTTTATGTTACTACACTCATCACTCGGATTTTTGTGTTTCCTTTTCTTCCTCCTTTCTGACAGTACTGCACCAAACATCCTTACACAGAAGTCCTTGTGCACATGTACAAATATTTCTCCAGAGTACATAGCCAAAGATGACATTACTAAGTATTGAGTTATGGACATTTTTCAATATTGTCACATTCCTACCATCGCTTTGCCCTCAGGATTTTATAACATTTTTTCCCACATTTTCACCAGTACTCAATGTTGTCTCACTTATGTCTCTCTAATTTATAACAGACAGATATCCTGCTTTATTAAAGATTCCTAATTTACTCATTACTCACCTATTTGAAAATCTTCTGATATATTCACTGGCCATTCAATATTTTCTTCTATGAATTCTCTATTAACTTTCTTTACATTTTTCTTTCATTTTTCACAATTTTTGCATTGATTTGCAGACATTTTAAAATATTCAGATATTGATCCTTTTTCAGTTTTGTAAGTTGGAAGTATCTTCTACTTTGTGACTGACCTCTTTTCTATCATAATTTATAGGGTTTTATATACAATTTCAATATACAGAAGCTGTGATGTTAATGTTAATTACTGTTTATATTTATGCTACATATTTTTCTGTTTCTTAGACTTACAAATCATAAAGCTATTTTCTGTCGATTTTTGTGCTGGATCATTTTATTTTTCTTTTTATAAAATAGAAACTTTCTCCTAGTTTGCTTCCACTTTTTTGTTTGTTTGTTTTGGGTGCTTAGTTTTTTTTCTTTTTTCTTATATAGAATTTCAATGTTGTTATATAATAAAAATTATCAATGTACCTATTCATTTTCCCTTGGGTTTTAAGTTTATAAATATTGATCAAATATCACATGATATGTTACTAGACAAAGAAAGGTAAATCTAGATAATACAAGTATTTGATTATTAAAATGTGACTATGATGAATGTCTTTTTCTGAATCCTTGTAGTTTGTCTAAGAGATGATATTAATTTAAACTTCCACTGTCAATTTGACATTTGACAGTACAAAATACTATAATTCATTTTTGTCTTCAAAATTTACAGATGAAAAAGAGTATCCAATTTTTAATAATTTTCCATTATTCAATTAATAGGAGTTTGAACAAATTTTCGTATATTTATTGACCATTCTGTTTCTTCTTTTGTAAATTTCTATTTATATTTTTTTCTGATTTCTTAACTAGAAAAACTGTCTTTTGTTATTTTTTAAAGTGGTTAATATGTAGTGATATTATGACCTGATTTTTGTTCCAGTTTTGTATTTTGCCTTTCAGTTTGAGGAAGATATTTTAAACATACACAAATTTTAAATTTTTATACAAATTACTAGTTTATTTTCTCATGCTTTGTTCCAAATGCTTTTTATACCTGTTATGTATTTATGATGCATAAAATCTGAATCTATGTATTATGATACATAGATTCAGACAGTAAGTTTGAGGGAATGTATTCCATGTAACGTTGACTATTAATTAAATGAATGACATTTCCATAAAAGAGAAATAGTATTTAATTCAGACAAAAATGTTATCTTTAGTCTTTAAAGAATGTTATACTTATGTGTAAGCATACCCATGTGCATAACTTTAAAATCTTCTATGACTACCATTCTAAAGAATAAGGCCATTGCTATTTATCCATTAGAAAAATAGTGCTTATCTAAATACTTCTATCAAAATACTGGATTATCAATCCAATCCAAAAATATTGGATTATCCAAAATTTTTGGATTATCAAACTCAGGATATTGTGTCAAAAGCAAAGCGAAGATTTGTTGATAAATACTCCCATCACAATCTTGACTATCCGTCTGCTATGCACTGAATACGTGTGTCCTTCTGAAATTTCTATGTTGAGCCCCAGCTCTCTGAGTGTTGGTATTTTGGAAGTGGTGCCATTGGTAAGTAACTGAGTTGAGATGAGGTCATGCAAGTGAAGCCCCAGTGATGGGATTAGTGCTCTAATAAAAAGAGGAAGAGACACAGACACTCTCAGTCCTACATCTCTGGAGAACCTTGTAGAATATAAGAAGTGGCCAAGAGACAGGCTAGGCTGAGGTGGAGAACTTTCTACCCGTGAGGACTCCTGAGCAATGTGGGCAGCCAGAGGTCCTTGAGTGTTGTCAATTATACTCCATTACACCATCCAAGACTTCAGTAGTGCTGCTGCACACAAATGGGCTTTGTATGTAGGGAGTTAGGGCTGTCTAGTCCACTTGGGCTTCTGTAACAAATATACCCTGAGCAGTTTATAAACAACAGAAATGTGTTCCTCAGAGCTCTGGAAACTGGGAACTATAAGATCAAGGCATCTGCCGGTCTTGTACCCGGTGATGCTCACTTTCTGTTTATGGAAGGTGACTCCTCACTATGTGCTCACAGTGGTAGAAAGGGAAAAGGACACTAATCCTATTCATCAAGGTTCCACTTTCACCCACCTCATCCTTAAGGCCCTACCTCCTAACCCCATCATTTGGTAATTAGGTTTCAACACATGAATTTTGGGGAAGTGCAAACATTCAGACCATAGTAAGGATAGTTATTTTAAAATTGAAGGAATGATATTCAATGTCTAGGCTGTCTCGGGTACGTAGGAGAGGTCAGACTCAAAACTGAATTTGTGAATTCATAATTTGGTAAACATTGAGAATACCATGAAAAGTTAAATCTCTGAAGTCCTCATAAATGTTGGAAAGGTACTCAAACTTCTGATAGATATGAGATTGCATGTGAATCAATGGATACGTTCATTTTTATTTAATGATTTGAAGTGCTACCTTATTAAATCTCAATCTCTTAGAGTCAATTACACGGGAATCTAAGAATGATAATTAAGGGAAATTTGAAGAAGGGATCTACAACCCTAGGGTTGTGTTCCTGGGCTCCACAAACCAGCACATGGCAGGTGTCCTTTGTACCCTCATTGTCTTAAAGGTGGGGCTTGCAGCTTTCATAACGATGAGATGGCTCCTTGCATTGTTTCACAGTTTGCTTTTATCATTCAGCTGTATCCTGTGAACATTTCTTTAGGCCCTTTCTGATTCTCTAATGAATACATATTATCTCATTGTAAATAAATATCTGTCCATGACTGGATAAAAGAAATGTATGTACATACTAACAATTTATTCAACCTTGTATTTTCAAACACTTAAATACGGTCCACATTTTCATAGTAATGAGAAATAGAATGGTGATCATCCTTGCACAGATATTTTTATATATATCTAATCAATTCCGAAACGTGACATTCCTTAGTGAAAAAATATGCACATTTTAATGTGTTTGAAATGCACTGCCAAATCGCCCTCCAGAAATGTTGGTCCAATTTACATACCCACACTTGGAATATGAGTTTCCATTTTTCTGTACCCTGCCTACCACTTGTAATAATTATTCCTTTTAGTCATTGCCAATTTGAGACAAAAACATTATTCAACTGTTGTAATTTTCATTTATTTGGCTACTAGTATAGCTGAAAAATTTTTAACTTATTTATTTGCCATTTGTATTTCTTCCTGGGTGATTTGACAGTTCATTTCTTCACCCTTCATTTCTACTGCAGTGCTCTGAGATTTTTTTCTTCTGATAGATTTGTAAGAGCTCAATATACTGAGGATAATTAATTTCTTTTCATTAATCTCTTTTTAAAAAATCATTCTTCACTGATAATTTAATTAATTAATTTTTTTTGAGTTTTTGGGAAGAAAACATTTATTTTTAGGTAACCATATATGTGAATACTCTCCTCTTTAAATGCTTAAACATTTTGCTTACCCCAATATTGTGCAAATGTTCAAATCAACATTTTAATTTTTCTTACATATTTATGTTATATCATTTCTCTCTACAATCCATCTCCATTTTATTTTGTAATTGAGTTCATGTTAATTGAGGAAATTAAATGTATTGTTTTAAAATATAAAACAAAATGTATTGGCTAAATCTATTTTATTTAATAATTTGAAGTGCTACCTTATTAAATACTAACTCACATTTATATATATGAATACTTATCATTTTCCTCAAATTGTTAGTGCTATACTTTATGAACAAAGTGACAATGGAAGTGCCTCTCATTCTTATTTCTGGGAACTTTTTTTCTTTATTAATTGTTGGGGATTCATTGAGAGTACAATAAACCAGGTTACCCTGATTGCATTTGTTAGGTAAAGTCCCTCTTGTAATCGTGTTTGGGAACTTTTTCTTCATTGACTCTTCCCATGAACTTAAAATTTATAAAATTAAAAAAAAAAATTGGATTTTTTTGGATTATAATTAAAATTGTAAGTTAATCAAGGATAAATTTGATGAGTTCACATATTTTTCCCACACATATTTTTCATTTTTTAAGACAACTTCAGGCTACTCAGGAAAATAGCACAGTATTTGTAATATGGTCAGATGTGTTTGTGTTTAGTGAACCTGCCTGTTGTTGCAATGGAATATATTTTTTGTTACATTTAACATCTGTACATAGAAAATTGATTCTTATATAATTATTTTTAAAAATTTAATAACTTTTGTACAATTTCTTTGTATCTGACCTGCTTACAATATTTCCTTATCATAACCTTCTATATTTGGAAGAAAAATATTATGATTTACACACGCCAAGGATTTTGTCTCTCCTTTCCCGCTAATAATACTTTTTCTATTTTTCTTGACTTGTTGCATTATCTAGAAATATCTAGAAAGAAAATAAAATATGATAGCAGGTATACTTTTCTTGTTCCGAATTTTAATAAGAATCCTATGATATTTCACCATTAAGTGTATTTTGAAATATATATATATATTTATTTTAAGAAACGTTTAAACTAGTTGTGTTAGGGAAGTATCATTCTAATCTTAGTTCTAAGTGTTTTCAGTTCCATTGGACCCATACATAAATAACTTAATCCAAGATAAAGGAAACAGTATGAGTTCAAAGTCAAGTGCAATGTCATTAAAACTAGGGTTGTCAGACATCCTGTACATAGTGGATTATCCTATATTTCAAAAACAACTGTGTCAGGATGTATAACCATTCTGCATCTGATCTAGATCTGCCACTACTGATGACATTTGTTAGGGTCTAATCTTCTCCTTGCCAGTAACAATATGCCCCCCGTTCACTGAAAATAAAATATGGCAGCCATAATAAAAAGCAAATTTTGTCAACAAAATTGTCCTGTAGTGGGCTGGCTTTGCTCAGATCAAGTTCCGGATCTGTTGTACTCTCATTTTGTAATCCTATAATCAGCAAAATCCGGGAGCAGTTTTGGACTTCAACGGGAGATATGAACAGAGATTTAAGTTGTTAGGTTTTGAAGTAAGGACTCTGGAAAAAAGACCTGAGTATGTCTCCTGAGCCATCTAGTGGCTGCAGGGTGCACAGGAAAAAAAAAAAAAAAAAAAAAAAAAAAACCCACAAAGTAAAACCACTGTGTGGTCTTCAAGTTCAGAATAAAAATCCATGGGGACCACATCATTTGAACCCCCCCCCCCCATCTCAGGCCAACACTGTCTAGGACTATTCACACAATGGGGGTGCAATTACTTTTGGTTACAAGGGATTTAGCTAATGAACAGAAGAATACTCAGATTCTTGCCGCGGTCTACACAACTTATGGTTACCTTCACATTACCGTTATAAAGACAACCATTGACTAAAGAAAGACCATGCAGGCAGGGGGTACCAGACTTAAGTCATAACATGAAGAAATACATAGGCAACTGCTATCTATGTGTATAGACTTAAATGATGGCTACGAAAGAAAATGAATTTTAGTGAGAAAATGTATTCTTAGTAAAGGTTGATTCATAGTTATTAAAGTAACACTCTGGATTTTGACAGCAATAAAATTATTAAAGCTATATTCCAACTTTTCCTTAAATGCCTACTTCTGTCTATATAAAAACAAAAGGCAAAAAAGGAAAATTAAAAGAAAAAAAAAGAAAACAGCGACAAGAAAAGAGAGTAAGAGCTTAGTTTGGATCATCCCTGGGAATGCTCAAGAACAAAGATAAAGCAAATTGATAGCTTTCAAATGTTAATAGGGTTTGTCACCTCCTAGAGTGTGTAAATTGAAGACATCTGTCTGGTCTAAAATAAATTCCAAAAATCCCAAACTAATTGCTTCATATACACAATGCAAAACCTCAGAATTCCATGCAAAAATAAACCTTCATTTGGAAAATAAACCTCATACAATTATGATAAAAGAGGGCCTGTCAATGAGCCAGTGCTTAATACAGAAGGATTATTTTGAAATAAACTTCTTCAGAGCTCATTAGAATTGGAAAGAACTGTGAAAATAGATCTGTCTACCCAGAGCCTTAGGTATGTGAAGGCATCTGAAGGAGCTTGGCTGAAAGGAATACAGGTTTACATCAGAAATCATTGTTGACTTTTTAGAAATTATATTCATTTATAACAGAAAAGAAAGTAACATGATTGTTTCTTGTCTGGTCTCTGAAAAATAAATCGAAATACAGCAAAACCATTGCCAGAGGAAGAGCCAATGGATCATATAACAGCACCACATCTCTGAAGAACAGTTCTTACTTTAGTCTGTTCGTTTGAAAGGGGTATTATCATTGTTTACAAAAGAGATAGAAATGAAAAGACTATTTAAACTGTCTACCACTGAACAAAAATTGGCAAAATCTTTTCTAGAAAGTATGTTAAGTTATCAGGAATACTTTGGGGGGAGTAGGTGCATTTAGATAACCACAAGATCACTGTTAGGGGCAAAACTCTTAGTTGCAAGAAAAAAAAAAAAAGACTAAATTTGCACAAACTTAGACAAACTGGAAAATGTAGTGACTTGTAATAGCTAAGTCACAGAGAGGACAGAAATTTGGTGTGCTCAGGATGACTGAGGGGAGGGCTGGAATGCTATCGAAATTGCTTCTGAGCATTGCTGGACTCTTGCTATAGGCTGAACAGGAGCTTTTCCCACAACACTAGAACCAAGTTTCCAACAAATCTTGCACTTCTCCACCAGAAAAGGAAAAGCGGCCCCTTGGTGCAGTTCAAAAGATCTCAGGGAAGGACTCTCATTGCCTTTCTTTGTCTAACACAGTTACTGTGACAAAAGAAGGATGTTTAAGAAGCTGGTAGACACCATTTTGACTACATGACTCTTTAGAGCAGGGTACTTGGACAGGCTGGGGAGATGCTGACGCTGCAAAAGAAAAGGCTGGAAGAGATGGCAGTTAAACCAACCAGCTTCCAGCCCAAGTACTGAGCAGCAGCAGCAGAACAGCAGAAAGAAGCTGGCATGACAAGAAAATATGAGGACCACCTGATTTTCTGATCTTTCCCTGACAGAGACAGGTCTAGCAGGCAGGTGGGAGCTGCCATCTCTACCCATGCAGAAGGGGTGGTATCTCTGCACTTAGTTTTTTTTTTTTTTTTTTATTAAATCATAACTGTGTACATTGATATGATCATGGGGCATCATATACTAGCTTCATAAACCATTTGACACATTTTCATCCCAATATTCAACATAGCCTTCCTGGCATTTTCCCAGTCACCGT